>JAMYWO010000143.1:53443-110397 GCA_024220525.1 Cochliopodium minus
AAATAAAAAATAAAAAATAAAAAATAAAAAATAAAAAATAAAAAATAAAAAATAAAAAATAAAAAATAAAAAAAAGATAAAAAAAAGAAATAAAATAATTAAATTTTATACCATATACAATAGCTCTCACGGACAAAATCCACAGAAGGATCTGTTTCTCACAAAGAGAAGGATCATTGATAATGTCGTCTTCGTTGAAGAAACGAGGCAGCCCCACTTTGTCAGCTTTGTTCAAAGCAAACTTGAAGTTTTCAGAAGGAGAGTTGTTTTGATCCTCCATGTTGAATTTGTTGGGGCTTTCCTTTGTCACATGATGAATCAGTGCCACCATTATTTCTCCATTCTTGAAATCTTTCGCATAGTTTTTAGTAGGTTTGAGATCTTTTATAAAAATCAACAATAAGTTTAAAATTTAAAATGAAATAAAAAAATAATTTAAAAAATGATTTTTCAAATTTAACAAAATATCTAGAAATAATTTTAATTTGAACAAAAATTAATTTAATGAAAGAAATAATTTTTAAAAATATTCATTTAAATGAAAAATAATTTAAATTAGCAAACCAAAAATTAAAGAAAAAAGAGATTAATTTTTTAAACAAAATCTAAATATAAATTCAAAATAAAAAGTGAGAATTGTTTTTTTTTTTACTTTGGCAAGATTTGTATTCTTTGATGATTTCTTCAACCCCTTTAAAATTAAGATTAAAAATTAAAAATTAAATTAAATTTTTTTTTTTTTTTTTTTTTTTACATTCGTATGCCAATTCTTTGTAATCAACATCTTCATCTCCTGAATTTTCTCCGTCTCCCAAATCACAGGTAAAAGTGGAAATGATGGCATAAAACAAACCGATGATGGGGATTATGATTTGCTTCTCGAATACATTTGGATTTGGCACATTCAATGTCTTTATTCTTTTTTTTAGTGCTTTTGTTGCTCCGTTGATATTATCTTTTTTTTATTTTTAATTTTAATAGTTATAAAAATTTGAATCTTTTTTTATTTTTTTATTACCGTATTTATGGGCTGGTGATCTTGGATTCTGATTATAATCGAGCTTTTTTCCAAGCAAGATTTCTGCAAGAATATTCAATTTTATTCCATCTTCTAAATCAGTTGTCAGATTCTTAAATTAACAATAAAAAATTAGATTGCAAGAGAATATCAAAACAAATTGATGGTTTTGATTTTTCATAGTTTCTGGTAGCAAATGTTAAAATTAATATTAATATTTTATTCTTTCCTAAAAATTTAATTATGATAGTTAATATGTGGTTTTGTGTTAATATTAAATACATTGATAAGAAGGTTGAAATGTATTTTTGATTATTCTTTTTTTAAAGCAAAATATAAATATAAAATATTTATTTAAGTTAATTATGCAAATTTGGATTCTCCAATGGAAGTATTTACAATAAAAGCTAATGATCAAATTAAATTAGAAAGATAATTTTTTTTTTTTACTTTGATAATAATGTCCTTCTTATTCTTCTTGAACATCCAATTGACCCAATTTACATAGGAGGTATGTTCTTTAGTCAAAATTGCATTTGTGTTGCTTTTTATTCTCACTGTATTAACACCATCACCAAGATTTCCTCTCATTTTTTTTTTTTCAAAATTATTTTTCAAAACTTCTTCCTCCACAAGAAAACTTCAACAAAGAGAAAAGAAGTTATTGATTCAATGTTGAAAGTTATTTTTAATTATATTTGTTTTGAATTGAATTTTTAAGGAAGAATTAATTTTCATCTTGAAATTGTCTGAAATTTTTGTTTGACAATTGTATTTCACTCCCTTTGCTTGATCTCATTTCAGTTCCTAATTGATCAATCATTTTGTTGAATTTTTTGTTTCTCCACCAGAATAAAGTAGTGATGATTATAATGACAATCAATGAAACTCCGGCCGCTCCCACAACAATTCCAATGATTGCTCCTTTTGAAAGACCTATTTAATAAATAAATTTTTAAAAGATCATTTTTCTAAGAAATTTTGTAAATCTTATAACTTTTGCAGTTTGAGTTTAAAGATGTTGAAAGAGAAACTGAAAGTGAATTTTGTTGATTGTTCAAATTAGAAGAGATTCTGTCACATTTATTGTTGCTGTAAATAGGTTTAAAAGTAAATTGAGAATCATCAACATTCAACTTTTCGGAACAATTATAAGAAATCAAAGGAATTGAAATATTTTCTTTTTGAGGTCTTTCGTCCAAAATGAGACTTATATTTCCATTCAATGAAACACATCCTAGAACATTTATAGAGCTTTCTAGATTGTTTTCATTGGAAATGACAAAGTATAAGGTTGAATCTTTTGTTTGGTTGAAATCTCCTTCAATCAAAACACTTGTTTTGTTCAATGTCACTTCTCCTGTAATGGAGGTTGTATCAGAGTGCTTGTTTTTGAAAGAGTAGATCCATTGTGAACCAGAGAAAATACAAGATATATTGAATTGAGAAGCATCTTCCACTTTGAGTCCATTCATTCCGCAATATTGACAATTTGAAACAGAGTACAAACACTTTAAAGGTAGATCTGTTGATGGAATCATGGTGGATGGAATTAATGTAGAGGGAGTTTCAAAACAAACAGAATTTCCATAAGTAGTTGGTTGTTCTATTAATGTATTTAATTAAACTTTTTATTATTTCAAAAGAAAATTAAAAAAAAAGAATTATTACCAATTCTCAAATTATTTCCATTCCAAATCATATTTTGATCAAAAGTAGAATTTATCTTTGAAAATAGATCAATACAATTCAGTCCAATTGGTGTCGAAAAATCAGAGCAACTTCCACTTCCAATGGCAGGTAATGAAGTGTTTTCAGAGTTATCAAAGTAAACGTCCGAAAAAGTACAGCTCATGTTTAATTGAGAGTAAAGATTGATAATAGTACCAATTGATTGTCCAAAGTTTGTACCATTGAGATTAAAAGAAACAGAAGTGTAAACATTATTCATTGTTGTTTGGGCAGAAGGAATATAAGTAAAAAGATATGCAATGAAACCTCCTACATATTTTAGGGTTGAATTTGAAATAATTTTTGCTCTTGAATAAACATCATTGATTGTATTATCTCTCCATACATAATATTGTCCAACAAATCCGCCGACTTTCTCTCCTGTTCCCAAGACATTGATTGTAACAGATTGCTTCACATAACATTGAGAAATTGCAGAGTTGAAAGAAAATCCTATCAAACCAGCAATATCATACAAATTCCCAACAATCACACCATTGCTCACTCCACTATTTGAAATAGAATTAGAATGTAAATATCCAAATAATCCTCCTTTGATTTTAAAAAAAAATTAAAAAATTAATAATCAAAGTTGAATTCCAATTAATTTAATCATTTACCAAGTCTGCCGACTCCATTTATTATTGTATTTGTAGGATCTGAAGGAAATCCAAGATTATGAACATTCATAACTGTGCAATAAGCATATCTTTTGTCATAAAAAATTAAAATTGAATTGATGTGAAGGATTATTTATTTTTTCTTAATATTATTTACCCTGAAATACCACCAACAAAACTTCCAAAAGATGAATCAACAACTGTATTTTGTATTTTGATATTTGTTATCGATCCATAATAAAAATATCCTCCAATAGATCCAGCGTAAGTTATGTTTGTTCCTCTTATCAAATTCTTTTTTGTTGGAAGAGTGGTATTTATAAAAATATTATCAATTATGCAACTTTCGCAATAACCAAATATTAATCCGATATAGTTACTTCCAAAACCATTCACTTGAACATTTGAATCCAAAAGAGTCAGATTTTTGACAGTTGCAACATTTCCATAACCAAACAACCCAATATAATCTCCAGAAGCAGAAATATTTAAATTTGAGATACTATAACCATTTCCATCAAGAATTCCTAATTTTTTTTTTTTGAAATTTATAAAAAAAATATTTTTTGATAAAAAATTATAAAATTCATGATTAAAGTTTAAAATAAAATTTGATTTTTTTTGACCTCTAAATTGATTTGTTGAGTTTCCAATTGGTATAAATGGATTTATCATTGAGCAATCAATGTTTTGATTGAGAATACAACTTACAAAATTATTATTTGTCTTCATTTGTGAAAGTTGAGAACAATCACTAATCAATAGAATCTGAACAGATGGTTGTATTGTTGGTGGTTCAGTTGTAGATGGAAACAAAGTTGATGGAATTAATGTCGATGGTTCAGTTGTCGATGGAAACAAAGTTGATGGGATGAATGTAGAAGGTTCATTTGTGGAAGGTGTTAAAGTAAATGGGGGCGGCGAAGTTTCAAAGCAACTGTAATTTCCATAAGTAGCTGGTTGTTCTATTAATGTATTTAATTAAACTTTTTATTATTTCAAAAGAAAATTAAAAAAAAAGAATTATTACCAATTCTCAAATTATTTCCATTCCAAATCATATTTTGATCAAAAGTAGAATTTATCTTTGAAAATAGATCAATACAATTCAGTCCAATTGGTGTCGAAAAATCAGAGCAACTTCCACTTCCAATGGCAGGTAATGAAGTGTTTTCAGAGTTATCAAAGTAAACGTCCGAAAAAGTACAGCTCATGTTTAATTGAGAGTAAAGATTGATAATAGTACCAATTGATTGTCCAAAGTTTGTACCATTGAGATTAAAAGAAACAGAAGTGTAAACATTATTCATTGTTGTTTGGGCAGAAGGAATATAAGTATAAAGATATGCTAAAAATCCTCCTACATGTTTTAGGGTTGAATTTGAAATAATTTTTGCTCTTGAATAAACATCATTGATTGTATTATCTCTCCATACATAATATGATCCAATTAAACCCCCAACAACAGCTTCTTCAGACTTTCTCGTTCCTAAGACATTGATTGTAATAGATTGCTTCACATAACATTGAGAAATTGCAGAGTTAAAACTATATCCTATCAAACCAGCAATATCATACATAATTTCTGCTTGATTTGAAATAATGACCCCATTGCTCACTCCACTATTTGAAATGGATTGTGAATGTAAATATCCAAATAATCCTCCTTTAATTTTAAAAAAAAATTAAAAAATTAATAATCAAAGTTGAATTCCAATTAATTTAATCATTTACCAAGTCTGCCGACTCCATTTATTATTGTATTTGTAGGATCTGAAGGAAATCCAAGATTATGAACATTCATAACTGTGCAATAAGCATATCTTTTGTCATAAAAAATTAAAATTGAATTGATGTGAAGGATTATTTATTTTTTCTTAATATTATTTACCCTGAAATACCACCAACAAAACTTCCAAAAGATGAATCAACAACTGTATTTTGTATTTTGATATTTGTTATCGATCCATAATAAAAATATCCTCCAATAGATCCAGCGTAAGTTATGTTTGTTCCTCTTATCAAATTCTTTTTTGTTGGAAGAGTGGTATTTATAAAAATATTATCAATTATGCAACTTTCGCAATAACCAAATATTAATCCGATATAGTTACTTCCAAAACCATTCACTTGAACATTTGAATCCAAAAGAGTCAGATTTTTGACAGTTGCAACATTTCCATAACCAAACAACCCAATATAATCTCCAGAAGCAGAAATATTTAAATTTGAGATACTATAACCATTTCCATCAAGAATTCCTAATTTTTTTTTTTTGAAATTTATAAAAAAAATATTTTTTGATAAAAAATTATAAAATTCATGATTAAAGTTTAAAATAAAATTTGATTTTTTTTGACCTCTAAATTGATTTGTTGAGTTTCCAATTGGTATAAATGGATTTATCATTGAGCAATCAATGTTTTGATTGAGAATACAACTTACAAAATTATTATTTGTCTTCATTTGTGAAAGTTGAGAACAATCACTAATCAATAGAATCTGAACAGATGGTTGTATTGTTGGTGGTTCAGTTGTAGATGGAAACAAAGTTGATGGAATTAATGTCGATGGTTCAGTTGTCGATGGAAACAAAGTTGATGGGATGAATGTAGAAGGTTCATTTGTGGAAGGTGTTAAAGTAAATGGGGGCGGCGAAGTTTCAAAGCAACTGTAATTTCCATAAGTAGCTGGTTGTTCTATTAATGTATTTAATTAAACTTTTTATTATTTCAAAAGAAAATTAAAAAAAAAGAATTATTACCAATTCTCAAATTATTTCCATTCCAAATCATATTTTGATCAAAAGTAGAATTTATCTTTGAAAATAGATCAATACAATTCAGTCCAATTGGTGTCGAAAAATCAGAGCAACTTCCACTTCCAATGGCAGGTAATGAAGTGTTTTCAGAGTTATCAAAGTAAACGTCCGAAAAAGTACAGCTCATGTTTAATTGAAAAGTTTTATCAATTATAGTACCAATTGATTGTCCAAAGTTTGTAGCATCAAAAAGCGAAAAAGAAACTGAGGTGGAGATATTTCTGATTATTGTAATTCTGGAAGCTTCAAAAGTATAAAAGTAACCAATTAATCCCCCCACATGAGTAATTGTCGAATTGGATATTATTTTTGCTCTTGAGTACACATCATGTGTTGATTTGTAGTCTGTCCATATGTAATACTGTCCAATTAATCCACCAACTTTCTCTCCCGTTTCTTTTACTTTGATTGTGACAGATTGTTTCACATAACATTGGGAAATTGGAGAGTCATAAGAATAACCTATCAAACCACCAATCTCTTTTTGACCAATTATGACCCCATTGCTCACTCCACTATTTGAGACTGAATACAAATGTGTATATCCAAATAATCCTCCTTTTTGAATTTAAAATAATTATTTTGGAACATGTTTAAAAGACAATATTTACCCACTTCATCAACTCCATTTATGATGGTAATTGTGGGATCTGAAGGAAATCCAAGATTATGAACATTCATAACTGTAGAATATGCTATGATAGCTCTAAATAAAAAATAGGGAAGTCCAAAAATATTACAACTTAAATTTAAAGTTAATATTTTGTAAGTTAAAATTTTATATCCGCTAACAAAGTTGTCTAATAAATAATTTTAATTTCAATTAATATTTACCCTGCTGCTCCACCAACAAAACTTCCAAAAGATGAATCAACAATTGTATTTTGTATTTTGATATTTGTAAAAGATCCACTATAAATACATCCTCCAATAGATCCAGCGTAAGTTATGTTTGTTCCTCTTATCAAATTCTTTTTTGTTGGAAGAGTGGTATTTATAAAAATATTATCAATTGTGCAACCTTCGCAATAACCAAATAATAATCCTATCAGACTTGCATTTCCATTAACTTGAAGATTTGAATCCAAAAGAGTCAGATTTTTAACAGTTGCAACATGACCATAACCAAATAACCCAATATAATCTCCAGAAGCAGAAATATTTAAATTTGAGATACTAAACCCATTTCCATCAAGAATTCCTTTTTTTTTTTTTCAATTTATAAAAAAATATTTTGATAAAAATTCTGATATAGTTTAAAATAAAATTTAATTTTTTTTACCTTGAAATGGAAATGTTTGATTACTAATTGGTAAGAATGGATTTACCATGGAGCAATCAATATTTTGATTGAGAATATAAATAATATAAAAGTTATTCGTTTGCATATCTGAAAGTTGAAAACAGTCATTAATCATTACAACCTGAGCAAATGTATGAGCGAAGAGAATAAGAAGAAAAAGAATAATTTTGTGGATAATAAGTTTCATTAATACTATCTAGATAGAGAATTAGATTTTTATTTTTTTTTATTATATATTTTAAATTCCTCTTTAATAATAATGACCTTCCAACTCAGTTATTGGAACGATAGAATATGAAATTAAATTGATTTTGAAAATAATAATTTATTTGATTTGAATAAATAAAAAAAAAAAAAAGTTATTTAAATCTATCAGCAAAAGAGTTTATGAGACCTTCCTTTGTATTAGGATAAGATTTGAAAGTGACAGTAGGCTTGTTATCATCACCACTAGCAGTGAAAAAGATGTTGGGTTGAACAAACAAAGAAGAAAAGTTTCTGAGAGGGAAAAACTTGCTGGAAAGAGATTTCAAAGACTGAGGAACGAGAGAATATTTCTCAAACAAAATTTTGGTTTGATCAACATTACCAACAGCCCTATAAACAAAAAGAGTTTGCAAAAGTTGTTCCAAAGATTGTTTTGCAAGATCGATGACTTTTTCAAAATCGAAATGAATTAAAAATGAATTTTCGGAAGAATTTTCTTCGAAAGAAAAAATTTGTTTTTCGAGTAAATAATTTCCGAGAATGTATTTAGCTTGATGTTTTGGACTGTCCCATTGTTTGGTGTTTTCGTCATAGAGGGACAAGGATCTCAAGAGGGATTGAGCAGTAGAAAGGAAGAGGGAAGTGGAGATCTCTTGTTGTTTGTTGGTGTCTGTAACATTAAATACGGACAACACTGTTGGATTCAAAGACAAATAAAGAGCAATCGCATCAGCCTAAAAGTAATAATGATTTTTTTATGAATTTTTTTTATTTTATTTTATTTATTCTATTTATTCTATTTATTTTATTTATTTTATTTTATTTTTATTTTTATTTTATTTATTTTATTTTTTTTATTTTATTTTATTTATTTTATTTATTTTATTTACCTTATTTATTTTATTTATTTTATTTATTTCATTTATTTTATTTATTTTTATTTTTATTTTATTTAGATTATTTTATTTATTTTATTTATTTATTTATTTTATTTATTTTATTTATTTTATTTATTTTATTTATTTTATTTACCTTTAAACTTTCCAAAAGTTCTGCATTATCACCAAACAAAACACTAAAAATTTCACCAGGCAAATAATGACCAACAATCTTCTCGTTAGTCAAAGGATTGATCATGTCCACATCAAAATTGAAATTTCCCATTTTGTTCTTAGTGAAGAACTTTCCGAAAGGATAACCAAACACTTGATACAATGTGGTGTAAATGATAGAAGCTTGTGTGAAATTTTCAGTGAAAACTTTCTTTTGGGATTCACTGAAATAAAGGGTGTCGGAGGTTTTCAAGTCAAAGGTGTTGGTGAACACCACTGTTTTTGGTCTGGTCATAAATTCTACCTCTGGGAAAGAGATGGATGAAGGAACAAACGAATGAACAAAGCTGATCACTATTTTATAATAAAAATTAAAAAAAAAAAAATTGAAAATAAAATTGAAACTAAAAAAGTAATTGAATAAAAAATATTTTTTTTTCTCATCAGGAGTTTTTTCAACATGATATGTTCGGGTAAATAAATTAATGCATCATTTTGAGAAAAAAAAAATTAACAATAATGATAATTAATAAAAAACAAATTTAAAAAATTGAAAATAATTTTACAGTCAACAAATTCCAATACAGGGAGAGCAAAAGGATATTGGGCAAAGTTGGAGGATTGAGGGATTTGATCTACAATTTTCTTCGCATTGGAAAGGATTTTCTGAGCAAGTTCTGTTTGGGTGGTCAATCCTACGAAAGATCTTGCTTCTCCTCTCTTTTTGAAAGGGTCCTTGTAAGTAGGAACAAAAGCAAAGTGGACTGATTTTTTCAAAAAAAATAAAAAATAAAAAATAAATAAAATCAAAAATAAAAAGAAAAAATAAAGAAAAAATTAAATAATAAATAAAAAGAAAAATTTTAAAAAAAAATAAAAAAAATAAATTTTTACATTCAACTTGAGGGTTGTGTTCATATTGCCACAATCTTTGTGCAACATCAAAATGGGATTGGGATCCTTCACCGAAATAGTTGATGTATCTCAAAAGGAGATCTTTTTGGCGAGAGATGCCAGGGATGAAGGACAAGGAAGAGAAGAGATGTTGGTTCATGATTTTTAAATAACCACTGAAGAGACCAGTCTTTCTCTTGATGACAAAGTTGACGTCCTTTGGTTTTACAGTGACCACATCCTTTACTTCAACAGCACTTGTGTACAATTCGAAAACATCTCTTCCTATTAATAAAAAATAAAAATTTTTGAAAATTGATTTTAAAAAAAGAAAAATATTCAAAAAAAAATGATTTTTAAATTTCATTTAATTGGAAATTAAAAAAAATAATTGAATAACCAATTGATTAAAATTTTTTCAACAAAATTTTAAATGAAATATGTTCAAAAAATATGTTCATAAAAAATACAAAAAAAAAAAATTTTTTTTTACCTTCTTCAATTTTATTTGTTTTCAATAAACAAGAGTTGATTAAACCTTCAGTAGTATATTTCTCAGAATTGAGGATATCTTGCTCAGAAAGAATGGTCTCCTCAAAAGAAATCTCACCAGAGTAAAAAGGAATTGCATCAGAATCCTTGACGCCAGCCTTTTGGTTGTTCACAGTGACATCAAAAATAACAGATTGACATGCAGTGTAATAAGATTTAGCTTTAGGATATTTCTCTGCGAAAGCGTTCACAATTTTCTCGAAAGAAGATTTGGAGAGATTAGGAATGAACTTTTTTCTGTCTTGGTGGTGGTAGTTTCCCAAGTTGAGGAACACAAGGGCGGAGTAGTTTATAAACTCTTCATATTCTTCTTTTGTTACTTTTTGGCTTGCTTTTTCACTTTTTAGAAAAAAAAGGTAAGGATTTAAAGAATATGAATGTTTTATTTCTGTTTGATTTATAGGGATGTCCAAAAATATTACACCAGTTTAAATTTTGTTAGTAAAAATTTTATATCCGCTAACAAAGTTGTAATATTTGGACATTTCTATTTGATTTATTTTAGAGAATATTTTATTTCATTAGGATGATGTTGAATCTGTTGAAAATATATTTGGATATAAGGTGTTAAAATATGTTTATAGATATGGTAAATATCTTTTTTTTTGTTAATTATATCATTAATTGTAACAATAAAGGATTCAATATACGAATCTTGAAGTGCATTATATTTACCATGCCAATACTCTGAGTTCTTCGACAGTATAATGAGTGAAAATCAAAATCAATAATTCAAATAATTCCTTTGTGGTGGATGATTGAGTTGCATTAATGAAGGATCCGATCCAACTTGCTTGATAGAGATGATAAATGAATCTCTTGACATTGATATCCAAAGAATTGAATGATTCCTCAACAGATTGGAATGATTTGATATCAAAATCCTTTGGAACTAATATAATAAAAGATTTTGGTTATTATAAGATGGAGATGGATTAAATGAATCAAAAAAATTAAAATATATCCCAATATATTAAGATGATAAGAATATAAAAAAATTTTATTTTTTAATCAAGTTGTTACTGTTTACCTTTAAAATTTTCAGAATCCTTTTCATTCAACACATTCCATGATCTCTTTGTCAATTTTTTAGTTTCTGCTTTTTGTTTCTCAATCAATTTTGCAAATTCCTGCAATCTTTCCTCCTCTGTTTTTTGAGGAGGTTGCTTTGGACTTGGTGTTTTGGTTGCTGAAAAATTTTTGGTTGTGGTGGATGATAATTCTTCTTTTTTGTTATTTGGAATTGTTTTCTTTGGTGGATCTACTTGAGTTGGTTTGGTTGGGATCTCTTTTGATTTTTTCAAATCCTCCATCTTTAATTCTTTTGTATCTTCTGATTTGCTTTCAGATTGATTATTATTGTTATTGAGAAATAATTTCAATCCAGAATAGAGCAAAACAGCTCCAGCTATGACTGCACTTCCAATGTAAAGGGCATTGGTAGGATTTATTCCTCCAATTTCGTTATTATTATCCCTATTAGAATTATTGGACCTTTTATTATTTCTTCCACCTCTCCTTCTTCTATTGTATTCATCCATTATTATATTATATTTAACAAAAAAGGATATTTGAAAAAGAACTCTATTTTTTTTTATTTTATATTTATTGAACAAAAAGTTTTCAATTAAAAAGTTTTTTTTTTTTCAATATCCCATTTCAACACCAAATTTTTTTACTTTCTCTTGATTCTCTTTTGCAACCATCCTGTTCTTGATGTTTTTCTTTTTTCCTGAAAGAAAAGAGTTTTTATTGGAGGAAACCTTTTGGAGATAGACTTGAGTATTCAAATCGCTCCTTTTTTTTTGCTTTTGGTGGCTCAAAATTTCTTCTTGGAGTTCATTTGCTTCAACAGTGAAACTAATTAATTAATTAAAAGTTGATATTTTGAAAAGAAAAAGAAAAACAAAGATTTACTTGTAAAATTCTTCTTGTTGGATTTCACTTTTACTGTTGCTTGAAACTCTTTTTAAAAGATTGTTTGTTGATAACAAAAGATTTAAAGCTTCTTCTAAATGATCATCATTTGCAAGTTTAGCACATTTAGAAATATTTGTCAAAGCAACAACAGGAATATCTTTTTTTTGAAGAAAAAAAATGATGAAAAAAGATTTTAAAAAAAAAATTTACCACAAGCATTTTCACAATCTGATCTTTTCTTGGAAAATTTTTTGAGTGAAGAGAATACTCTCATTCTTTTGCTGTGGTCTCTATTGTTGGTGTAGATGATTTGGAGTTGAAAAGGGACTGTTTGTAAATTTTTAGGGAGTTCTTTTTTCAAAGAAAAAGAGTATGAATAAATAGATCCTTCAAGACCCAAACCAATGTACTTTGAAATAGAATAGTAAGAATCAAAAATTTCCTTTTGAACTTCTTCTTTAATCTCGTTATTATTGTTGTTATTCTTCTCATTGTTATTTTTGGTGTTGATGTTGTCAATTTGGAAAGAATTATGAACAAGGAGTCTTATTTCCACATTGGAAGCTAAACATGATCTTTGTCCAATTTTCCTAACTTGTCTAACAAGTTCAAGAGCATTTACAATAGAAACCTAAAAGTATAGATGAATAGTTAGAATTTTTATATTTAACATCAAAAGAACTATTTACAGTCCCTCCGCTAATTTCTGAGGCAACTCCCAATGATTCAAGACCAATTGATGCCCCAGCAATTCCTAAAGATTGTTAAAAGTTTAATTGAAAGGAAAGAAATAGAAGAAAATAATTACCCAAAAGACAAATGGTTATGTAGTTTTGTTTAGAATATTCTCCAATATCTTTATAGAATTGTTTTCCATTTGATGTAGAAGATTCCAAGTTACCAGCACCTACATTAGAAACACCATCAGTGATCACTATGATTTCGCTTTTTTTGAAATTAGAACAAATCCCACAAGCCAAAGCCATTGCAGGTCCTGTTGTAAATACAAAAATTATTTAAATAAAAATAAGGATATTAATTTTAAAATAATGATATTAATAAATAATTTTTTTAACCTAAAGCAGTAGATCCAGTTTCCTTTAATGAAGTAACTTTTTGAGATAATACTTGAAAACTTTCGGAAATTGAAGGTAATTTATCGATGCTGAACTGTTTCCCTTTTTGTATCAAGTTTTCCAAAGAACTTTCCAAACTGTCTCCTCCAATGATGGTGTCTTGATCATTTTTAGAAGCGGAGAGAATGGTGACTTCATTGTTGAAAGTGACAACCAAAACTTTAGAATTGGGCTTAGTGAGCTTAAGTCTGTTGAGATGTAAATCAATAGATGCAATCGCACATTGTAATCTCGTAACGTAACTCGTGGAACTGTTCTCTCCTCTCTTTGAAATAATATTTAAAAAAGTTTTAAAAAGAGATTAAATTTTGTTTTACCATTCTTTGTTCGAATCCTTTTTAAAAATAAAAATAAAAATAATTAAAAAATAAAGTTTAGAATGAAAATGAAATAAACAATAAAAAAAAAAATTTTTACCTTCAGTATTGAACTGCTCATTTATTTCTTTTTGTTGTTTGTTTTGATCTTTAGAAGTCAAACTGCTCCATTCTCCTTGTAATTTGGGTACTTCTTCACTAACCTAAAAAAATTAAAATAAAATAAAAAGAAAGGAAATAAAATTTTTTTTTTACAGTCATTGAACCACTGATATCCAAACAAAATATGATAAACTCTTCTTCATTTTGAATTTTAGCAGGTTCGAGCATGTATTCAATTACATCCTTTTTGGGGATTTCTTCTTCATAAATGGGAACATTCTTGTTGACTTTTTGGCAAAAATCACAGACCCAATCTGCTTCTTCGTTATCATTGTTTTTGTTTTTAGTGTACTTTGAAAACTCGGAGAAAATGGAGTTACAAGAATTACATTTTATAGGCTCTCCTGTGTTGATTTCTATTTCATTTGAGAGAGCGTCAATATCTACAATGATTGAGTTGGTGTCCGTCATATCTATTTTTTTGGTCTTTACTTCCTTCTTTTCTTTTTTGTCGTTTTTACTTGTTTTTTTAGAAAAGAGATCTTTGTTTAAAAGAATTGACATGGATAATTAATTAACAAAAAAAAAATGTTTAAAAAAGGATTTACTTGAAAAAAAAGATCCTTTTTTCTTTGAATTTTCACTTTCATTGAGTGGTTTTGGTAATCCACTGACAGATACTTGCTTACGGTATGAATCTAAAATTTTATAAAAAAATAAAAAATGAAATTATTTTAATATTACTATAAAATTTTATACCTTCAATAGTCGGATCATATTCTAAAAGAAGAGAGAAAAAAAATAAGTCAATAAGAATTTTTTTATTTTTTTTTTCAGACGTTCAACAAAGCAACCCGAACAAAATTGGACAGTAGTGGCACTCTTTCCGACTCCCTGTTAATCCAAAAATAAGTTTACAAATAAAAATAATTTATAGAAAAACAAGTTTACTCCCGATCCACACATAACTTTAAAGGGAAAGAATATAATGAAACTTTAAAAATTGAATTTTTGAATCTTTTGGATACCTATTTTGTAGTCTTGTTTTGTTCTTGGTATTGATCTCAATAACTCGAAAAAAGCTTCTTCTACGTTTATTCTGTTCATTGCAGATGTCTCAATGAACTTTACTCCCCACTTCTCTGCCAGTTCTCTTCCTTCTTGGGTGGATACTTCCCTATCATGATCCAAATCACATTTGTTTCCAACAAGAATGAATGATCTGTAATCTTCTTCGTCTTTAATTCTCAGGAGCTATTATTGATCAAAAAGATTAAGATATGCGAAATTTTAGATAATAGAAAAAGATATTACCCAATCTATAAGAAGAATTATAATTTCAAATTTTATAAGATTGAATATATTTCACTTAATACCTCTTATTGATGATGCTTCATCAAATGAATCTCTACTATTGATAGCATATATTATCATGAATCCTTCTCCACATCTCATATATTGATCTAGATTCAAAAAAAATTTTTTTTCAACGGGAAATTTTGGTTTTATATTATTTTTTTTTTTACCTCTCATTGATGAATATTCTTCTTGCCCTGCTGTATCCAAAATATCCAACAAACATGTCTGATGATCATCATAAACATCCGTAGTATTTTGTTGTTTTATACTTTTAATTTCTTCTTCTATCAATTCTGTTTCTTTTGGTCCTATATATATCAAATCTGATCCTAATTCCATTTGTTTTAGATAATTGTTTCTTTTTTTTTTTTTATTTTTTTATATTTAAATCATCTTTTAACAAAACAACAATAACTCAAATATCCATTGTATTTCCTTTGATCACACAAAAATGAAACTATTTCAACAAGATTATGAAAATGTCTATTTTTGGATAAATATAAAAAGTTATTTTAATTTAGAATGTT
This sequence comes from Cochliopodium minus, assembly GCA_024220525.1. Lineage (NCBI taxonomy): Eukaryota > Discosea > Himatismenida > Cochliopodiidae > Cochliopodium > Cochliopodium minus. Next base: position 69,003 of record JAMYWO010000143.1, read on the forward strand.
TTTTATTTTTGGAAATGAAATTGAAAACTTACATAAAAGAAGAATCATAAAATGATTTCCAATTTAAGTTTGAGGAACAAAAGTTTAATAAGAAAATTTAACAAAGTTTTTGATGAATTTGAAATATATAATGATTTTAATTTAAAATACAAAAAAAAAAAAAACAAAAACAATTAAAAATGTTCAACAAAACTGAATTTAGGTTCTATCTTTAAATTTCCTTCATCGTTCACAAATTCAGGTTCAACATTTGAGTAATTATTGATACAAAGAATGGCGTAAGAATCTAATCCCTCTTTCTTTTAATTTTGAAAAAGGTTTAGAAGTGAAATCTTTAATTTTATTTTCAAATTTTTTACATCTCCAAAAATAATCATGTTCAATTCTACTCTCAAAAATGATTTATCTTTCTTTTTCAAAAAATTACATGCCTTTATCATAATAGGAAATTCTTTTGATTTTATAATACTTCTAGTCTTTGAAATTAGATCGAAATTTAAAGAAATAAAAATAATTTAAATATTTTTTTATACCTTTATCAAATTATTTGTTATTTGTAGATCAAAAGTAGGATAGATTTTCATGTAAGAACGATCAATTAATTCCGCTGGAGAATATCCCAATAACAAAGATAATTGTTCATTTAATAAACAAATTTGGCTAGATTGAAGAAAATTTTTTTGTGAAATTATTCCATAAACAAAATTTTTCTCTGAACGTAGGGGCATTGAAAATAAAAGAGGAATATATTTTTTTTGTTTTATTTTTTTGATCTTGTTTAATTCTTCCAATTCTTTTGACAATTCTTTATTTTCCTTCTCCAAATTTTTATATTCAAGAGTAATCTTTTTTATGATTTCATTTTCTTCATTTTCTTGGTGATTATTAAAATCCCTTTTTCTCATTTTTTTTTTTATTTCTGTTTTGTTGAAGTGAATACAAAATTTAATATTTTTATTTCCTCATCTACAAGCAAAACATCCTCCAAAAGGAAATTTACTTCGATTTAAAATGTTTAAGAAAATGTTAATATTATTTTAAATTTTATAATTGTTTATTTTATATATCTCCTCCTTTAAATGAAGTTTGTTAAAACCATCAAATTTGAATTCATTTTGCACTTATGGAATGTTAAAAATAAAATTAATTTTTAATTTTAATAATACATAATCCAAATCAAATGAGAATTTAAAATTGGTCAACAAATTTGATAACAGGTTCCTTCTTTATATTTTCTCCTTCATCTGAAAACTCTAGTTCAATTTTGGAATAATTTTCGACACAAATCATTGAATACTGTGGAATTTCATTCTTATTTAAATTCAAATATAAAAAAATCAATTAAAAATTGGAAAACAAATTCAAAGTTACAGGTCCTGGCATTATAATGTTCAATTCCACCTTTAAAAATGATTCTTATGTTTGCACAAAGTGAGAAGCCTTGATCATTATTGGTTCTTCATTTGATTTGATTTTTCTCAAAATCTATTTTTTAAATTATTTTATTAAAATTTTGAGTCTCCAAAATTAATAAATTTTACTTTGTTCAAATTATTTATTAGGAGATCAAAAGCAGGATTGATTGTGTTATATGATTGATCAATTAATTCCGCTTTATATTCCAACAAAGATAATTGTCCTTTTAATAAACAGTTGTACTGAGGTGCAATTTTATTTTGATTTGTAATTCCAAAGATTGAATTGCTTTTTGAACAAAGAGAAAAAAATAGAGGAATATAATTTAATCGTTGTTGTTTTTTATTTAATTTGACTAATCCCTCCAATTCTTTGGTCAATTCTGCATTTTCCTTTTCTATATTTTTATATTCTAAAACTAACTTTTTGATATTTTCATTTTCCTCAATATCAAACTCGCAATGATCCAAATTCCTCTTTCTCATTTTTTTTTTTTTCTTTTTTTTATTTATTTATATTTGTTGATGTGAACAAAATTAATTTATTTTATCTCCTCTCAATAAAAAGTATTAGAAAGTTCAAAATAAAAACAATTGAATAGACAATTGATAGATCTTCTCAAAAGAATGTATTAGTTTTACTCAAAAATTATTAAAAATACAAAAAAAAGTAAAGTGGATTCAAAATAATTTTTCTCAAAAATGGTCAACAATTTTATATTTTGGCAAAATCATTAAATTCCCTTCTTCATTAATGAACTCTGGTTCAACATTAGAATAATTATGAATACAAAACATGGAATACAAAGGAATTCCTTCATCCTATTTGCAATACAAAAAAAATAAAATATTTGAAGAAAATGAAGAAATTTACATCTCCGTATGCTATCATATTCAATTCCACTCTAAAAAATGATTTATCTTTCTTTTTCAAAAAATGGCAAATTTTCATCATTATTGGTTCTTCAGGTTTACAGATTACAAGACCTCGATTCTATTGAAAAAAAATAATTTAAGAATATACATTTAAATATATTTATTTAAATTTTATATTATTAATCCCAAAATAAAAAATAAAAAAAATTCAAAATAAATTGAATAACTTCACCCTACTCATATTTCGTGTTAATTTGAGATCGAAAGTCGGATATATGTTGACATATGATTTATCTAACAATTCATTAGGAGTATATCCTAGCAGCAAAGATAATTGTTCATTTAATAAACAGAGTTTACTGCTTTCTGGTCTTGGATCTCTTTTTAATATTCGAATTGCATAGATGAAATTATTTTCAGAATAAAAAGGTATTGTGAACATTAAAGGGATGAAAATTTTTAGTTGTTTCTCTTGGTTCATCTTCTCCAATTCTTCCAGTTCTTTAGACAATTCTTCATTTTCATTCTTCAAATTTTTATATTCTACAACTAATTTTTTGATATTTTCATTTTCCTCAATTTCAAAGTCGTTTTGATCCAGATCCCTCTTTCTCATTTTTTTTTTATTTTGTTTTATTATTTTATATTATTTTTATATTTAGTGAGGAAACATCCGTTTTGCCTGCTATTTTTCTCAGTTATTTTAAAAATTTAAAAATCATTGACTTTCAAAATTATTGGAATAAATTTCGTAAATTTTCTCGTGAATGAACATTATCTTTACAATTTGTTTCGATAGTGTTTTTTAAATAAAAAAAAAAATAGAAAGTATTTTACAAAAGAATATATTGGGAAACAAAAATTTAGATGGTAAATTATTTTTTCAAATAAACATTCCAATCAATATAATGGATTATATAAAGAAAAGAGAATCAAGTAAGTTATTGAAAAAAGTGTAAATTCCTTCATCAACTTTTATGTACAAATCTTTCTCAATTTAAAAGTTAATGATAGCCAATCTATCATCAACTATCACAAAATAATTTTGTTTGGTATAAATTATATGAAATAGATAGTATGCATCAGAATCAAGGAATATTGAATAATAAACAGATTGGAAGAAAAAATGTGAGTATTTTTTATAAAAAGTCTATTTCAAATTTCTTTAATTGAGATCAAATTTTTATTTAGATATTGAAAGCCAAATGGAAAGATCTACTTTGGGAGTACTCTGATAAAAAGTAAAACAAAAAATTCTTTTTTTAATTTAAATATACTTTAAATTAAACAATTTTAAAGAAATGATAGTAGATAATAATGTTAATCTCATATTAGGATTGACATTCATTAATATTCTACATTACTTTTTCTTTTGGTTTTGTGGAAATCTGTGGTTTGTAGTTCACTTCGTTTGTGGGGTATGTTCTCTGGGGTTTTTTTGTGAATCTTTTTTAGGGTTTTTAAAATTAAGAACAGAAGATGAGAAAATAAAGTTTAAATTATTTTTGAAGAGGATTATTTTGTTGAAACCTTGCATTGGGAAGGTCAAAGGTTCTTTGTTGTATTGTTTATCTTGTTGGTTTCTTTTCGAGTTTTAAAATTAAACCAATTTTATTTCTGGATAAAAACCTAGTTCTTTTTCCTTTGTTCTTATTTGTTCACTAAACCTTGGTTTAAGAGAAGCAAATTACTGTTTTAATATTTGATTCAATTTTACTATTACAAAAAATTATTCATAAAAAAAAAAAAATGGATATTATGAAAAAGATGACATTATTAAAAGAATCAATTAAAAATATATTTAGATATAAAGGTATTTAAATCTAATCCACTCTCCTATCTATTTTTTTTAAATTAATTTATTCCAATATAAATAAAGAATCGAGAATCAAACAAGATATGGAAATAAAACTTCCCAAATCAATTTGGAGGTACAAAATCTTTCTCAATTTAGAAGTTAGTGATCTCGCCAATCTATCATCAACGTGTAAATTCCTTCATCAACTAACACAAGATAATTTTGTTTGGTATAAATTATATGAAAGAGATTATATGGTTGAAAATCAAGAGATACTGAATGAGGTTCAGATTGATTGGAAGAAAAAATGTAATTATTTTAAAAAAATTATATTCCAAATTTCTTTTTGAAAACTAAAAAGATATTTGCTTTAAAATTTTAATAATCAAACATTTAAAAAAGATATTGAAACAAGTACAAAAGGGAGAATACATTTTGGAAGAGAATTAATTAAAAGTAAAAAAAAAAATATTATTTCAAACAAAATCTAAAATCTTTTCTTTTGAAAAAAAAAAAAATGATAAAGAGCTTTATAACGACAAGAAATCTTTTGATATAACAATGGGTTTGTTGATGTTTATTGCAATACACTATTTTTTCGTTGCTTTGTTTGGGGAGGTGAACAAATACGATCATATGACATGTTGGCCAAGCTTTGTGGGATTTGTTTATGATGTTACTGCAGAGTTTTTGTCAAGTAGAACTCTACAAGAGAAAAAAGATCATTCAAAATTCTTGAAGTGGATTGTAAATTGGAAAAATCGATTTTCCTATGTCACCGTTNTTTATTTCAAATTTTTTATTTCAAATTTTTTATTTCAAATTTTTTATTTCAAATTTTTTATTTTTTATTTTTATTTTATTTTTTTACGGATATAATCGATATTGAAAATTTCTACGAGAGCCTTCAAGTCGAAAGAGATCCAGTCCTTTCTCAAATGTCTGAAAGCAAGTCTCATGTATCTCAAGTATGGAAACTTCTCCCAGAATCCAATCTTTTAAAAACAAAAATAAAAAATAAAATAAATAATAAAAATCAAAAAATCAAAAAATTGAATAAAAAATAAAAAATAAAAAATAAAAAATCAAAAAATAAAAATTAATTTAATAAAAAATAAAAAAAATAACAATTAAAAATTAAAAATTAAAAAGAAAAAAAAAAATAATTAAATTTGCCTCGATTTTCATTTGACAATTAATTTCTATTATTTCAAAAAATTAAATTAAATTTTTTCGTTGAATTTGTTTTTTTGTTTTTACTAAAGTCGTGAATGGAGACAGGAACAGTTCCCAACTTGGAAAAAATTTTGATGTCCACTTTCATTTCTCCTCTATAAAGAATATCAATATCCATTTCCTATTTTTTAAAAAAAATAAAAACAAAAAAAAAAAAAAATGAATAAATAAAATAAAATAAAAATAAAAAAATAAAAAAAATAAAAATAAAAAAAATAAAAAAAAATTGAAATGGGAGGTTTACATATTCATTCGGATTTTCTTTTTTGTAAGCTCTGATGTAATTTATTTGGGGTGGAGTTTCTCCAAATTCAAAAGAAGAAACTTCCGCACTTTTCTAAAAAAAAAGAAAAAATAAAAAAATAAAAAAAAAATGAAAAAATTTAAAAAACTAATAAAAAATTAAAATAAAGTTACCACCATAGGAGGTTTATAAAGTTCCATATATCCTCCAACGAAATCATGCAACCAACTTCTTGCCATTTCCATTACCTTTTGAAAATAAAAATAAAAAAAATAAAAAAATTTAACAAAAAAATAAAAAAAACTTTTTAAAAAATAACCATGTGAGAATTAACGATGTTGGGATAATAACATTTCAAAAAGTCGTTGAGCCATTCAGTCTTTTCTTCTTTCATTGGACCGATCTTCACGTTTTTCTTGCTCATTTTTTGTTGGAACTTCAGATACTTTTGTTTGTAGAGCTCTGTGTTGTACAAGTTGTGTAATCTTTTTTTTTTTGAAAGGAAAATGTTATAAAATAAAAAATTCTCCGAAATAAAATTAAAACAGGATTTATTGCAATCAAAGATAACATATATATTTCGATCATTGTATGAAATACTATATTTTTTCAATTTTTATAAAAATATCTTACATTAATAAATAATTTTAAGTTCATTGAACATAAATATTTCTTTTGAAAAATTTATACCTTAAAATTGTATATTTTAGATTTATTCGTGTTTTATCCGTTAAATTTATTTCACAAATAAGAGTATATAATTTATTTGCTTTTAAAATTTGGGTTTTTATATATTTTTTTTAACCTCAACATCACCAATATTAACAAGAATATCCAAGATACATGCCATCCATTGCTACCGAAGAAATGTGCCAAGAAAAACGCTATCAATAGATGGATCACGTTGTAGAAATTGTTTATTATTGAAACGACAATCTTTGTTCTTTTATCCAAGTCCATATTTTTCAATTGGAGATCCTCATTCTCATCTTCAGCCAAATTTTTTTGGATATCCTTCTCATTCTCTTTTTCATCGTCATCAATTAATTTATTCAAAGAATCTTTCAACAGATTCACCACCTCTCCATCATTTATCTTCGCATTATCATTATTTGTATTGTTTTCTGTTTTTATATCTTCCTTTATATCTTCCTTCATTGTATCCATAGTCTTTATTAAGTAAGATCTCAATCAAATTGAATTTTAAAAAAAGAAAACAATTTTTTTTATTTTTTATTTGCCCTTTTTTATGAAAATCTTTTAAAGTTCAAAAAGATTTTTAATCCCAACAACTATTGAATGATTTTCCTTAATTTGTGTGATTTGACAAGTTTCTTTATATTACATAAATTCAAAAAAATTTATTGGAAATTTAGAGTGAATCTTTAGAAACAATATGAGACGTCCACAGGTTTAAAATTAATTATTTGTTTAATTTTGGTTTATATTTTAATATTGTTCTGGTTTATTATATTTTAAAATTAGATTTAGATCCAAATCAAAGTTTGAGTTTAAATTCACAAAAAAATTTTGATACTTGTAAAAATATTCACTTTAATTCATCAAATAGAAAAAACGGATTGGAATCATTCGCATTGCAAGTATGATTTAAAAAGCCCATTGAATCAGCATTTACACCAGAAGAAAGATCAAGATCAAAAAAGTCAACACTTTGATCAGGTGGAGAATCCACAACGGTCTCAACTATAGAATTTATGTCTATGTAAAAAGAGGTATCAATCGACAAGAAATCAACATCTTCAACAAAGTCAATGTAAACTGTTAAACTGTTGTCAGAAAAATGAGGAATAGTTTTTTGAGGAAAAACAGAAGAACAGAGAAGAGAAGTATTTCCAAGAGAAACTAGTTTATCCAAACGACTTTCTTTTTCAAAAGAAGATGAGGTTTCATCTTGATACTGTCCGATCTTCCAGCTTTTGTTTACATACTTTAAAATATAAGTATTTGTGATTTGATCATCGAACAAGTTGATTATATTCGGTTCGAAAGGTGATTGTTTCCCCAAAAAGGGGATTAAACAAGCAAACATATTTTCATATTCCCTTCCTTTGTATTTCACTTCCACGGAGTAAAACTTTCCTTCATGGTAAGACACTTTGTATGATGTGTTTTCCATTTCTTTTGAAGGAGAACTTAGAATCCTTAATTCTACACTCGAAATCACTGGAGAGGTGGGAATTTTAGGTAGATTTGTCTTTATAAAATTACTATTTCTTGAAATATTATTATTTACATAATTAACTTTGATATTATTTTGTAATTGATTGTTATTTCTTTCATAGTTATAGTAATTATTGGTTGTGAATTGGTGATTTAGTTGAAAGTTATTTTTATTGTTATGAATGTGAATGTTGTTATTTATTTTTTTAAATTTATTATTTACATCATTATTATTGTTGGGTCTACCACCGTTAAGTGTATTTTTATTGTTTGGAATAAAACTTTTTGTTTCATTGAAACGAAAAGATTTTGAGTACAAAAAATCAAGAGAAATAACCCAATCTATATTATTTCCGTTCACAATGTGAGAAACAATGAAAGGGCTAACTTTGACTCCATAAGATTTGCTGATGAATGGTATTGAATTGAAAACTCCGTTTTGAAGTAAGTCATAGAGGAATTGAGGATTAATTCTTACCAAGAAGGGATCCGAGTTTGTTTTGCAGAGTTGTTCTTTGATTTCTCCTTTAGTCAAAAAAAAATTCTCCATTTTTGAAAGAAGTGCAAATCTGTTGGAAATAGAAGCTTCTTCAATGAATACTCTTTTCTCAAATTCTCCTTTTCCTTTCTTTCCTACTTCCAAAAAATTGGGAATGATGGCATATGCAATTCCACTTATACACTTTAGAACTTTCAAAGCAGAATCCTTGTTAATAGTTGCTCCTCTTTCGTCGAAATTCTTTTTGATTTGATTAATCTTTTCAAATATACATTCATCTCTCTTTTTATTCATGTTGATGACGAAAAAGATTATATTTCTCACAAAGTTTTCCTCAATCCAATGAATTTCTTTTTTCAATTCTATTTGATGTGGTTTGATTTTCGAATGAATGATATCCCAAATGTAAAAAGATCTAAAGAAATTGAGCGCACAAAGAAAAAAAGAAGAAAAAGGAACTTCGGTTTTTCCTCCAAAAATGTCCTCTACTAAACAAATTTCTTGAATCCCCACAATTCTCCCGTATTTTCCCAATAACATCAATTTTTGGAATTTAGAAAAAGTATCCTTACTAAGTACCACCATGTTCCAACTTGTTTTCGGACATTTAAGTAAGATTTTAGCTTTCGAGAAATAGGTTTTGTGATCTCTACTAGAAATACTGATGTAATCTTTTCCACTGATGAATTCCTTCATTTTTGCGAAAATAAATTTGTGAATCTTGTTTTTTATCATGTTATAAATTGTGGACCACTCAGGAAAAAGAGAATGGCTTGACAAAAATCCTTCTTTCTTGATGAATGTCTCAAAAACATTCTCAGTCTCTACTTTCCCTACCAAACTGAAATATTTCCCCAAAGAACATTCTGGATTGCTACATTTACAAAGTTCGTTCATTACTTTCTTCGTGTAGGATTCAACATATGAATCATCTGATTCATCTGATTCGTAAGAATCAATAATAGGTTTGATGGATTCTTGTTTTCTTTTTCTCGATCCTTTTTGCATTTTCAATTTTATTTTTTTTATTAAATTGTCAACACAAGATTTTTTTTAAATTTCAAAAAAATGATTAAGAGGAAGTCAAGATTTTGATTAAAATAAAAAAAAATCATTTTTAAAATTATGATATTAAAATACTTAAGATAAAAAATGTAAATAATTCATTGATTAAAAATAAAATTAAGTTTTTTTTTTAAATTTAAAAGAGAATTTTTAATCAAAAGATGGACAAAACCTTTTGAGCTCTTCTAAACTCATCATCCTTGGTTTTCTGCAAAGCAGCCTTCTTCAAACGCTCTTCCTTCTCTTTCTCTTGTTCGAAATCATCAATCAAATCTTCAACATCCTTCTTCTCCTCCTCTCCTTTTTCATTTTCCTTTTTATCACTTTCTCCTTTTTCTTTTTTCTTTTCTTTTTTCTTTTCTTTTTTGTTGTCTTTTTTGTTTTCCTTTTCTTTTTCCATTTCTTTGTTTTCTTCGACGAGGAGGGGCTTTTCGGAGATTTTTTGCTTTTCGTATTGCTCCACCACTTCTTTCATCTTTTGCTTGGTAGTTTCGGCTGATCCACCTTTCAACCCCTTCAAATATTCGACCAAAATACCAAAGAATTTATCTGAAACTAAATAATTAAAAATAAAAATAAAAATAACAAATGTAAAAAAAAAATTTAAACAAAAAAATAATTAAAAAAAAATTTTAAAAAAAGAATGTACTTCTTTCTTTATTCAAAATATTTTTAAGTAGCCAAGTTTGAGTATTTTTAGCGAACTTCCACCCTTTTTTGGACTCCCACTTTGTCAAATACTCTTCTGCTTCCAAAATATTTTTCTACAAAAAAAATAAAAAATAAACAATAATAAAATAAAAATAAAATGAAAATGAAAAATATGAATACAAAAATAAAATTAATAAAAAAAAAATAAAAAAATAAAAAAAAAAGTAAATAAAAAAATGAGATTGAAAAAAGTGAAATCTTTTTTTTTTTTTTTACTTTGACACTGGGATCTAATTGGACTGATTGTAAATGCAATGGTTTTTTCTCTTCTTTTTTCTTTTTGTTTTTCTTTGAAATTTTTTTCCTCTTTGATTTTTTGGCACTTCCTTCTTTTTCATTGGTAGATGCAGTTTCTTCTTTTTTTACTTCTTCATTGGTTTCTTTGACATCATCTCTTTTTCTTTTCTTTTTGGTTTTTTCAATGAGTTTATTTTCTTTTTCAAAAAAATAATTGATTATAATTTTCCGCTCTAAGGAATTTAAATTGAATATAAATATATATATTTTATTACCTTGTGGATTATCTCCTTCTTGAACGGGTTCTATCAGATCATGAGGTTTATCATATCTTTTGGATTTTTTATCTCTTTTTCTCCTCTCTTTCTTTGAAATATACTTTCCATTTTCAGGTGCTTGAAAATTCTTCTTATTATTATCCTTGCTCTTATCATTTCCATCATTCGGTGTCTTTTCTTGATTTTTTATTTCTTTCTGATTTTTTTCTTGGTTATTATTATCACCATTTTTGACATTGTTTTGTTTGATATTATCCAAAAATTGATCTACTTTAAGAGAGGATACTTTTGAATCATCCTCTTTTGATTTCCCTTTTTTGCTCTTCTTATTTTCGCTCATTTTTTTTTTATATATCAACAATATATAATCATGAATCTACTCATTAATTCTGGAATAGTCTTTCAATTGGTTGAATTTAATAGATTCCCATTCTTTCTTCTCATTTTTATTCTCACTATGAATTTGCCTTATTTAAAATATTTATATATTCCCATACTGAAATATAATCAAATGATGGAAAGTAATACCCTATCCAACAAAAGATCTGGAATGATAAAGGATGAATTTTTTTTAAAAAAAATATTTTAATAAAATTATAATCAATTTCAAATTAAAATGAAAAAGAATGAAAAAGTTTCTTAATCCCCTAAAAACAACATAAGAAAACTTTTTTCCTCCATCAATTTTTTACATCAACAACATTATTATCATTTTCCTTGATGATATTCTGTTCAACCTTGATTTTTTTGGGATCATTTTCATCAGAAATATCATTTTTAAATTGAATCTTATGTTGTTCATTTTTCCTTTTTTTTTCTTGTATTGATTTTTTGTTATTATTTTCTCCATTTTTCTTCTTTGAAGATTTTTTGGGAGGTGTATCTGAAATTCCATTCTCTTGTTTCTTCTTCATTATGGCCTCTATTATAACATTATTAAAAAAGAAAAAAAAATTATTAATTTTTAGATGAATTTTATTTTCAAAGAAAACAAAAAAAAAAAAAAATTTTAATATTTTATTATATTTTTTAAGCTAAAATTCATATATATATTTTTTCTTTAAAAGATTTTTGTTTGAATTGAAGGGAAATAAAATTATAATCATTTTCTACCTTTGGTAGTTCCATGTGGCCTCCCTCTTGTCTTTGATTGATTTATTTCGCATGTTAATCCTTTCCTTTTGCAATATGTACATGTAGGAAATAATTTATCACAACGATGATGCAGCCTAGAACAATTTTTACAAGCCTAATGTGTCAATTAAAGTAAAATAAATAAAATTAAAATAATATTTAAATTTCTCGATTTTCTTTACTATTTTATGTTTTTCTCCTGTTGCATTATCTTCCTCTTTCCTTTTACTTTTAGATGCATTTTTTTTATGTTGAATTTTTTTATCGGCATCCTTCTTCTTTTCTTTGGAATCTTCTACATTGATTTTATTTTCCTCCTTCAATTTATTCTCCATTTGGATTTCCCTTTCAATTTCATTTACCAACGCATCAATTTTATTGTCCTCTCTTATTATTATATCATTGGGTTTATCCATAATTGAATTATTATTTTCTTCTGAATTTTTTTCAATTTGTTTTTCGAATGATCTTATTATCTCCTTCTTATGCATTTAAAAAAAAAACCTTCAAATCCCCGTTTAATTTTTTTCCTTTCAATTTTTATTTTTTAATTTATTTATCTCAAATAATTTAAAAAAATAAAAAATAAAAATATTTTATACACAGGACAATTATAAAAATCAGAAATAATTTTTTTTTAAAAAACTGACATCTTTTCATGTTAGTTTTTTTTGAAAATTTATTTAAAGGATGATTAATTATTTTTAAAAATTTTATTTTGATTTTATTGTTGTCACTACGAAAGTTTGGAATTTCCAATTTAGATTAAATGTTCAAAATCTTCAATAATATTTAAAAAAAAATTTATGTGAATCAATCACTTTGAGAGAAGGATGAAAACTGAAAAATTAATAATGCTTCGGAGATTTAAAAAATTTAAATTAATTTAATTTAAATTTAAATTTGATTTTTTTTTTATTCAATTTAAAACTTGCTCACTTGAAACGAGATTTTGGACAATCTTATTTCCATTCAAAGGAATATTGTTAGTGTTGGGGTTTTGGTTTTGATTGTCTTGATTGGGATTATTTTGGTTGAACTGAGGAGTAGAATTAGATTTGGAGAGGGGGCTATCTTGTCCCGAAAGGTTAGGATGAGACAAGACAGGAGAATTAGGAGATTTCAAAGAAGAATTATTCAAATTGATTTGTTTATCATCCAAAGGACCCTCTTTGTTGAGATTATTTTCAACAATAGGAGTCTGTTGAAGATTATTGTTAGTGTTGTTTGTAGGAGTATTGTTTGTAGGGGTGTTGTTTTGAGTAAGACTGTTCGATCCAAAGACGGGATCTATGGTGAGAGCAAGATCGCTTTTGAGATTAGGACAGAATTCACCAACACTCATCCAAGTAAGCTCCCAAACATCTTTTCCCGCCAAAATATTTCCAGGAACCAAAATTTTGAAATCAAACATGACAAGGAGGATGTTTTTCAAAGTCTCAGGAACTGCCTCGAACAACAACTTGCTTCCCAAATTCATGTAGATACGGTTATAAATAAGCGTTTGGAGCCAAATTTTGCAAAAACTTTCGAGTTTGATCAAACTAGGGAGAAGTTGCAAAAACACTTTGGTGACGAGATTGAATGCTCTGAATCTTGTTTGTTCCAAACCAGAAGATTCAATACCACTGTTTTGGCTTGAAAGATCAACCAACTCATTGAGAAAAGGAAAAAGAACCTGAGTGAAACAAAACTCCCAAACAGTAGCGCTGAAATGAGACAAATGATCAGAAAGAAGCACTTTTTGGAGCAAAGTGATGGCTTGGTTTCTAACGAGAGGTCTTTTATCTTTACACAACTTTGTCATCACGTTGAAAACTTTGTTCCAGTAAATGTTCCAGCTCACATCACCCGAGTCATCCAAAGAGGCGAGCTCTTTGTTCTTGAGATCAAGAGTACTTGGCTGAGTAAGCTTTGGGATGATCTCAAAGATTTTGTAAATGAGTTTCATAGCATTAGTAGAAACTTCAGGTTTGCATTGAGCATTAGCAAAAAGCTCCAAAATGGAAAGGAACTGAGTAAACTTTTCTCCGACAAGCAACTGGATCAATAATTTGTCATTTCCGATAAACTCCGACTCTGTTAAGTTTGGGGAGCTGATCGATTTGGGAGGGTTTTCTGAGGAGGTGATCACTCCTTCGTTGGACAAAGAGAGGCTATTGGTGTTGTTCATTCCTTCTAATGGGATGCCGAAGATGAAAGCCAAAGCTCTGCCTGCGTTTTCCGAAGCAGTGTCTGTATTGATACATAATTTGAAAAGATAAATACATGTTTCCCATCCAACTTTATTTCTACATGAAAAAAAAAAAATTAAATTTAAAAATAATAATTTAAAAAAAAAATGAATCTTTACAATAATACTTCTTTGTTGTTTTCCAACAAACGAATAAGTGCAAGAGACAAAGTATCACATACAGTTGCAGTACTGCTGTTGGAGTAAATTTGAGTGATTTTGTAAATGGTTTCCAAAAGCTGATCGACCATTGAATGAGTATTGATTAACTCTATGCACAGTAAAAGCAAATTGATGGTGGCTCTTTCACAAACGGTCTCGCTGTACTCCTTGTTGGTGATTGCATTGAAAAACACTTGATGAACAGATTCCCAAACGAATACAATTCTACCTCTGTTAAAAAGAGTGATTTTTGCAAGGAGATCAAGACACAACAAAGTATCTCTTTCCTAAAAAAAGTATATATATAAATATAAAAAAATAAAACAATTATTGTTTGCAAAAAAATTTTTACCTTTGCATTCGTTTCCTCCTCAATGTTAGTTTTAATCTTATTTTTGGTTGTTTCTTCAAACAATAAACGTAAAGTTTTAATCAAAAAAGCAAGGGAATCTTTGTCAATGAACCCAGTGACTTCCAAGAACAAGCCGATGTTACATTTTTCCAGAATTTTCTTGGAAGAGATTTGTGCATTTGTGATTTCTTCTGAGATTTGACTTTGTTTTTCGTTGGTGTTGGAATAAAACCATTTCCCACCTCCCCACAAGCTTCCGAAGAAAGATTGGTTGGTTTGTCTGCTGACACTCATCGTTTGTTTCTTGAGCTTCAAGAAGGAAGGCAAGTTAATTAATGTATCCAATAATTCATATCTGTTCAAGCACAAAAGACAATCAACAACCTAAAAGAAATAAGTTTCAATTATTTAAACAAAAAAAATTATTTTTTTTTACATTTTTCCATCCTTCACGAACATGATCAGCATACACTGTCGAAATTTGAAACAAAGCAATGGTTGCTTCTTGTGGTTTCATCTCGTAACTAAGAGAAAGGAGAGCCTTGTTTCCTTTCTCACTGACATTGAGCTTTGAAAACTTGCAAAGAGAAACAACAAGATTGTCCACCACCTGAGACAACCCAAAGTGAGCGCCAATCTTTGCACAAAGCTGGAAACCTTCAATAGCCATCGCAACAATCTCCTTGGTCTTAGTAGTTTCAAAAACAAGAGAGATGGCAGCAACCAAAGTACCCCACAAAATGGAAAAAATCTCCTGATCGCATTCATTGGAGGAGACATTGGAATGAAACTCTATTTTCTCTTTGGTGTGTCTAGTGATCAAGTTTCTCCATCTACTGATCGTGATAAGACCGTCGTAATAGTGTTCTCTAAGCTTCACTTCATTGGTGCTGACCCTATAGTAAATGTCCTTGACAAATTCAGCAGGGAAGTCCTGCTCCAAATTCTGTCCTTGCAATTGCCTTGCAAACTGATGTTCTTTCATCGGAACGGTCACTTTGCCACTGTGCAAATCTACATTCAAAATCAAAGTAGCATAACAGACAAGAAAAACTGCGTCCTCTGATCTGAAAACAAAACCCTCATTACCCTGGTTGGCGGAATAATACTGCTGTGCAAAAAATTCGAAGATTCTTTGAATGATGGGACTTTCTCCCGGAATGATAAAACTCTCCAGGAATTCCCTGAACAAATTCAAAAAGTCATTTTGTCTGAGGTCAAACAAATTGATGTATGCCACTAACACTTGCTTGTTGAAATCTGCGTTTTTACCTACAAAATCTCCCACTTTAGCTTTACTTATTCTTGGTGAATTAAGAAGAAACTTGGCATATTCAATAGGGTCTTCAGTATTCACCAAATTCTTTTCTAATTTTAAAATTAAAATAAAATGAATTCAAAAAAATTAAATTAATCTAAAAAAAAAAATGTAAAATAAAAAATTAATAAAAAGAAAAAAAAATTAAAAAAAAAACTTTAAAGAAAACCTTTTAAGTAAACTATTCCTTTCTTTGGATCGTCATTCCATATTCTCACAGCTTCCAACAACTCTAACTTTTCATTTTTTTTGTTTTTCAACCCCAATTTGATGATTGGTTCGATTGATAATTTTTGTTTTGGAAGTCTGAGAGCAATCGATTTTGCAATGGCCAAAAGACCCTCCAAAGCACATACCTGTAAAGTATAAATTTGTCCCTCGATCGGAAAAGAATTCTAAGGAAAAAAATTGTTTTTTGTTTAACAATAAAATTTTTTTTTGAAAAAAGTTGATTGTTTACTTTGTAAAGAACTTTGCACAACATTTCAAAAAGATCAGAATATTGAAGTTCACAATCATAATTCACGTATCTATCAAATTTAAAAACCAAAAATAATTAAAATAAAAAAAATAAAAAATAATTAATTAAATGAAAATAAAAAATAAAAAAATAAAAAAATATTTATTTTTACAATTCAACCATGAAAGAAGGCTGTTTACAAAACTCGAGGAGAGATTGTATTGCAATTTCTTGTTTTGTGTAGAGAACATTCTCAGATAAAACCCACTCCAACAATTTGGCAAAATAAAGTTCAAGCTGAAGTTTTAGTTCAGCTTTGAAATGAATAAATAAGTTAAAAAAAACTCTCAGAACAGATCCAAAGACAATAGGGTTGGAAGTTTTAAGATTCTGTGAAAATCAAATGAAAAATTAATGAAAAAAAAAGAAAAATGAAAAACATATTGAAAAAATTATTGAAAAAATTAAAAATATTTTCAAAAAAAATATGAAAATTTTGGACATGTTATTTTAAAAAATGAATAAATTTCTTACATCGAAAAGATTTTTGCAAACTTGATCTTTTATGACTTGTATTAATTCAGGAGATTTAGAAATCTGTACATTCAACATTTCGACAATGGTGTTGAAAGTGTTCAAACAAATGAGCCGAGTGTTGTCAGAGTTGTTCTCACTCTCCAAGTCTAACATTGAAACAAGGAATAACAAAAGGTTGGCAGGGCCACTGACTTTTTCTTTGGGAGAAACTTCAAAATGAACACCTTGCATATTTACAAAATTTTTGGGGAAACTGATTGAATTTTCAGGTTTTGTGTAAAGTGAGTTTTGATCTAATTCTAATTCTTGTTGTTGGATGAGATGGATGTCGAGTGATATCGATTTGCTAAGCTTTTTCTCGTTGGTCTTTTCTTTTTCTTTTTTTATTGCTTCGGTTTCGCTGAAACTTCTTTTGAATGCAATGATACATATCTCTGATAAGTATTGTTCTGCTATTTTTCTTAGCAATTCTAAAAAAAAAAAAAATTATTTATTTATTAAATAATAAATATTCAGTGAAATTATTTTTTTTTTGACCACTCAATCTCTTTTCAATGCTCATTCTGAAACAAGTTTGTATTATTTCCAATACTGTTGAATCTGGTATATATTCTCCAGCTGGGCATGTCAAACATGTTAGCAATACTCTCATGATTCTCATCAATACAGATTCATCTGTTGAATTATCTGTATTCTCGAATTTACATTGATTAACGGAATCTGAAATTATTTGCATGATATCTGCAACATCAGGATTTGTAGGTGCTAAAAGGATTTCATTAGAAAAAGAATATTGTAATATATTGAATTTTCTTTAAACAAAAAAAGATCCATTTTAGATATTCTCATCCATGGTTCATATATTACAATATCTTTTAAAAATATCTTACAAACAAAACCCATATTCAAAAATTTCTCTATTGTATTCAATGCTTGAGAAGTGATAGGTCCAGTTGTTTGAGAATATTTGATTAATTCCAAAAATGGAGAAAATAATTCCAATACATTGATATTTTGTTTTTTGATTCCTATTATTGTGGTTATTTATTTTGATCAAAAAAAAATGAGATATTTTTGTTTTTTAATTTTTATTTAATATATCTTCATACCCTCTCCTCCTTCCAAATCTAATTGTAATTTTTCTTTCAATATTCTTATTTGATTCATTATTTTTCTTTCGGTCATTGTATTCTTTTTAAAATTTTTTGGTTAAAAATGGTAATATAAGTAAAAAATGAATGAAAAGATATATTTGAGATAAAAGGGTGTATTTGTTCATATATATTACATTTGTTACAAAATGAATTGAATTTTCCCATTTTGGGCTGTTTATTTTCATAACCAACAAACAATTTTGTATTTCCCCAAGTACTATATTCTGGAATTTGAAATGATCATTTTCCATTCTTATATATCCAAATATATTTGATTAATCACTGGGATTTTTTTTTATTTTTCTTGAAGAACAAACTGCTTTATGTGGGAAACTTCATAGATTCAGATAAAAAGGTTAAAATTTATGTTAATCAACGTTGATACTTTGATACGTGTGTTAATAATTTCATGAAATGTTGATAGAAAATATATAAAAAAAAAATAGTTTGTGTCAAAAAGAAATGTCAATCCTTTATGAAGTAAATAGCAAAATACATTTGGATATTTATAAGGAATTTAAGGAATGGCTTATAGAACATATTGCTGGTAAAAATTGAATACACTTATTTTTTATTTTACTTTCATATTCTTTCAAAAAATTAAGAAATTGTAAAAAAAAATCATAATAGGCTATTTTAATTGACATTATTGAATTATGAAGCTAAAATTACCTGGATTTGAATCTGCAAATTGTTTTGAATATGAAGATAAAGAAAATAATAGAATAGTTTTCGTTTCTCATTATAGAGTAAAAGATAATGAAGCTATGGTACTTCAACTTTAATTTTGTAGATTTAAATTTATTTCATCAAATTTAGGAAACCTATTTTTCTAAATATGCTCCTGAGATGAGAAAAGGAGCTGAGAGATTTCTTTCTATGAATAAAGTGGAATTTACTAGAAGGGTTTTGAATCTGGTGAAAGAATTCAATTGATTTTTGAACAAATTAAACTATTTTGTAAAAAAATCTTCCTCATCTCGATAGAAAAAGAGAATATTAAAGCATAAAAAGAAATTTCTGGCCAATTCAAAGAATGAGTGTTTCATCATATTTAGAAAGTAAGAATTCAAAGTAAGATTCAATTATTTGATATTGTCAATAATAAAGGATTCATTTCTACTTGAATTTGAAGAAATTACGTTTCATTCACTTTTTATCTGAAATTGGAATAAAATATTTTATTCTATTCACATTTATTTTTTTATTTTTTTGAAAATAAGGGAAAATATTGGAATTTTTTACATATACTTCCTTTTAAATTTTTATGAAACTGAAATAAATACCTCTTTTTAAATTATTCGAATTTGAGTTTTTATCATTTTCAATACCCAGACCGGGATGGGATCATCTTAGTTCTTTTTATTTTTGAAGTTAATTTAAAAATAAAAAAAATAACGATTTAAAAAATGGGTAATATTTCAACAATTGGAGAACAAAATACATCTTGTACAATAGAAAATTTATGTTCTTCTACAAAATCAAAGAAAAGAAAATCAACACCATCTATTCACAATAAAAATAATAATAATGGTGAACAAAAATTAAATTTTATCAGTAATCTTCAAATATGGAGAGTATATCAAAAGAAGGGGAAAAATTATGACGAAATAATTTCAATGGAGAATTTCAAAAGATTTGAAAAGAAAGAATGTTATATAGTATTGCATGCATATAAATTGAATAAAGAAAAATCCTCATCGCCGTATATCTTTTCCAAAGAAACAAACAAAGAGAACAGCAAAGATGAAGAAAAAACAAAGAGATCTTTGAAAACATTAATAGATTCATCATTCAATTCACTAACACCAAGAGGTATTTCTTCTATATGGGAGTGTACAACATTTGGATCTGGAAATATGGAACAGATCTCGAAGGGGAGTAATTTAAATGGAGATGAGAATAAGGAATTTGCCTATGAATTGTATATTTGGAATGGGCAAGAAGCATCTTCATTAACAAAGGCATTTTCTTTGGCCAAATGTTTCCTGCTTGAGAAAAAGCTTTCATCCAACAACGAAATTTATAAATTATTGTTTGAAATATCTTCCACTTCTATTGGATCATTATTTGTTGATGAATTGGATATGCACAATGATTTTTTGAAAAAAGGATCGAAAAATCACCTATTCACTAATTTATTCAAACAATATCCATCTCTTATCAAATCTCCATCGAAAAGAAGCCAAAGTGACAAATCTACCGAGGAAAATGGAGATGATTCAAGATCATCCAAATCACCAAAATTAGAATCCTCTTCCAAATCTCCCAAATCAGAATCCAGAAAGAGATATTCCACTTCATTCAATTTCTTAAAGACAAATGGGTTCTTTATTGATTCGGAATACGAAGATGATGAAGATACCTCCTCTTATTCTGATACTTCTGAATCGTCATCATCTGAAGGTGAAAGTGAAGAATCTCGTGATGAAGAAGAGGAATCATACGAGCCTTCTGGAGAAGATAGCGCAGAAAGAGGAAAAAGATTGGCTTATGTTTTACTTGATGATTATTCATCTGATGGTGATGAACCTGATACAGATGAGGAACCTCCTCTAGACAATGTGAGTCAAAGAGTGAGAATAGAGTTTTATGAAAGAAGAGTCTCCCAAATCACTCCTTACATGTTCTTGGGAGGCTTGGTAGTTGCGAGAAAGAGAGCATGGCTTAAACGCAGAGGTGTCACACACATTGTTAATCTCGCTTCTATGATTAGACCTCACAAACCATATCCTGAAGACTTTATATACAAGACTTATTATCTCCTCGACAGCAAAAACTCAAACATATCCACCATTTTCTTGGATGCCATCGAATTCATAGACAATGCAATTGAGAACGGAGGAAAGGTTTATATTCATTGCCAACAAGGTGTCTCAAGAAGTTGTACCACTGTCATCATGTATTTGATGTGGAAAGAAAAGCTAAAGTACATGGAGTGCGAAAACAAGGTAAAGTCCATCAGAAAGATTTGCTCTCCTAACCCTGGATTCATCATGCAACTTATTTTGTGGCAACAAGCCCTCTTTGAACCAATCAACAACCCAAAGTTTTATATCATACAAAGTCAATCTCCTTACCAGCCAAAGTTTTTGGTTCCTTTCTATATCATGAAACCAAATAGAAGTACTCTCAAAACAGAAAGTACAGTGCTTATACTTACTAAAGACACCCTTTACTTTTGGATTGGAGCTAATTCGGGAGAATTAGATTTTACTGCAGCTGAAAGATACATTCTCCTGTTTCAAAAGTACCTGAATGTTTCCAAGAACGTTGTGAAAGTAGAAGAAGGTAAAGAAGAACCTCAGTTTTGGGAAATTTGCTTTCCTCCACCAAAAAAATCAGTCACACCAAGAATAGAATCTCCCAGAAGAGAAATCGTTAAACAGCCAACCGATACTCCCACTCCATCAAAGAAAGTTCCTCCAATGAAAATGGGATTCAAGTTGGACATAGGAAAGATTGGTGGATCCAGTCCTACTGCAGAAAAAAACTCTCCAAAAGAAAAACTTCCACCATTCAAGTTGGATTTGGGAGGAACTAAGAGTTCACCGAGAAATAATGGCATAAAGTTTAATTTAGATTTTTCTGGAATAAGAAATGCTAAAGATCCTTCTGATGTGAACAGTGGGATCAGAAGTCACAGAGAGATTCTCACTCCTGGAAGCAGAAACTCAAAGAGAACTCCAAGAAAGAGTCCCAGTGTTTCTAGTTCTTCAAGATCAAGAGATTCCAAGATGAGTTCTGACGTTTCTGATTCTGATGATTCTTCCTTGTCTTCCAGCTCTTCCAACACTTCTAGAACTCCAAGAGATCAAAGCTCTGATAGAGATTCTGATTCTGCTAATGACAGTCCTTTGTCTAGAGGATCTTATAGTGAAACTAAACTTGGAATCCATTTGAATTCTCCCTTAGTAAATTCTCCAAGAAATAAACCTTCTCCTTTCAGTTTAAACATCCCTCCTTTGAACTTTCAAAAAGACAATACAACGAATACTACAAATAACAATACTCCCACCAAAAAACCTACTGAAGTACCTAAATTGAATTTTGTTCTTTCTTCGCTTGCCAAAGTGACTGATGTATCCGATTCTTCCGAAGAAAAAATGAAAAGTGCCAAAAAGAAAAGAGAGTCTGACAAAAACCATATTTTTGAAATCGTTCCCCACCTTTTTCTCTCGAAAGAAGCAGTATCCAGAGACAAGAAAGCACTCCTAGAAAACAAAATAACACACATTGTAAATTGTTCAGGATACAGTGTTCAAAATACTCAGGACAAGAAGATTTTTACATACAAAACTTATTTCATTAGAAACAGCAATTCTGAAGCGATTGATAATGTTTTCATCGATTTCATCTCCTTTGTTGATTCTGCCATTTCACAAGATGGTAACGTTCTTGTTCATGGTGAAGATGATTGGTCGATCTCTGTCTCCCTCATCTTTTCCTATTTAATTTGCATCAAACACAAGAACTACGAAGAGATCTTCCAATCTTTTGATAATCTTGTTTATGTCAAGATAAAAGAAGCTTTTCAGAGTCAATTATTCGAATGGGAATCTCGTTTTAAATCGAATTCTCCTATCTCCAAACCTTCTGTCTACCAAATGATCAAACATTCTGTTAAAACGCCTTTGTTTGTTGTCCCCAGCAAGATTAAAGATGTCAACAAAGATCTCTTTTCAAATTCAAACGAAATTTATGTTTTGGAAACTCCCAAGTCTTTTTACATTTGGAAAGGCAAAGATAGTTCCAGTCTCAATCTCGACACTGCCAAAAAGTTTGTTCAAAACATCAAAAAGTACATCCCAAACACTGAAAACAAACCTTTGAACGAAATTAATCAAAGTGAAGAAACAACTCAATTTTGGGAAGATATCCAGTTGAATTAAGAAGTCTTTTATTAAATATTATTCTTCCAAAATCAAATTAAAAATTGTTTTTTCTTTTATTTTTTATTATTTGGACTATCTGGCCGGTTTTTTTTTTTTTAATTGTTCCCTCAATTCTAAAAATGAAGGAAAGAGAAAAAATAGAATAATTAAAAAGGATTTGGAAGAAGGTTGGAAAAGCTTTCTTATCGTTCTCAAAAAAAAAAAAATTATCAATAATATTTTAATAAAAAAATTGGGAAGAAAAATACGTTTTTATTTATTTGTGGAAATGAATGATAAACAAAATGAATATATCAGACTAAAGAATTTCATAATTTCTTACCCAGAGTAAGTGGATTGATTTAAATCAAAAATAATATTTTATTTTTCTCAATAAAATTTTATTTTCGCTATTTGGTATCCTCACCATTCAAATTTATTTTGTTATATTATTTTGTATAGAATAAGTTCGAATTGTCTCAATTGTTTGGAAACAAATGAACAAGAGAAATATTGCCAAATCATATCACAAATATATGAACCCGATGAATTAAGCAAATGGATCGATTTTGCGTTGGATCATGAATTCAAATCAAGATTGGGAGATGAAGGAAGTACATTGAGAGGAAATTCAATTATAACAAAAGTTATAACTTTATATTGCAGACAGATGCAAGGGGATTTCATCAAAAATATGCTTCATGATGTCGTATTAATTTTGATAAACTCTGAAAATCTATTGGAAGTTGATACAAAGTAAAAGAAAAAGAAAAATATAATATATGAAAATTTCGATATTTTTTATAAAAGGATATAAAGAATTCTATTCGAGAAGTTATTTAAAGACATCTAATCTGATAGAAATAATCTTCAATTTCGAAAATATAAAACAATTATATCCTCAAATTGAAAAAATATATTTGGGAAAAAGATATCTTATGATAAATCTTTTATCAAACAATTCTATCGACGAACATTTTAACATGAAATATTGATTATAACGAAAGAATAAAATAATAATAAAAAAAATTCATAGCTTATTTTAAATTCTCTTTTAAATTATTTATAACATAATATCTTGATCAGCAAAGTATCAGAACAACAATCAAAAACGAATAGATCATGTATAGAGACGATATTGTCCAAGCTGATAGAGAAAATCACAAATAAAAAAAACATGGAGACCTTCCCCGAATGCATCAAAGCAATCTGCATCAAAATCGCCGATCTCGCCAAAAAGTATCATCCAGGCACAGATGAACATCTGACATTGGTAGGAGGCTTAGTGATGTTGAGATTATACAATCCCTCCCTCACTTCCCCAGTCATCTTCAAAATAATTCCAGATACCACCATAGTATCGCCCACCTCCCAAAAAAATCTGATTTTATCTTCCAGAATCATCCAGCATCTCTCCAATAACTTGCTTTTTCTCAAGCCTCCCTATGACGTTTTCGATCCTTGGCTCAAGAAAAAGGAGACCCAGATTAAGTTTTATTTTCAGAGTCTCATTGATCTTCCCGAAGAAAGTGCCCAAAGTTTGAGTAAGAAAATTTTTTTTTTTATTTTTTATATCTTTGAAGAATTGTATTTATTTTCTAACTTTTATTGAAATTTTTCATTTTCTAATTTGAATTATTTCTTCTTTTTTTTGGGTTGTTTATTCTAAAAAATTTAATTTTTATTTGCTCTTCTATTTTAAAAATTAATCAACAACTATTCTTTTTTTAAGAAAATTTTTTTATAAAGGTTTTTCATTTACTCTTTATTAAAAGATATATTCAAAAAATTTTAATAATATTTTTTTTTTTTTGAAGATTAATTTTTAATTTTAAAAAAATTAGAACTAGAAAAAGTATCAACACCTTGTGAATATTCAGAAACAGAAATAGGAAATTTGTTTCACAAAGTGTTGTGGAAGTTTCAAGACGTGAGAAAGAAAAATCCCCAAGCCTACGAAAATGAAAATAAAAACAGCGAGGCTTTCCTCAAACTACAACATCTCATCAACGAAATGGGTCCTCCGAAAAATAACACTGTAGATACAATACAAAAAGAAAAAGCTGCAAATCATCTTCGAAATTTTTTTGAATCTAAACAAGAAGAAGGTAAAAAAAAAAAAGAATATTTTTTGTTTCTAAAGATAAATTAAAAAGTTTTTTATTGATTTTATTTTTTATTTTTTTATAACAATTTCTTCTTTCTTTATTTTTTTTTTTCGACAAAGATAAACAAAGTTTTAACAAAAAATTGGAGGAAATTATCGTTTTGATTGGAGACAAAATTTCAGATCCAAATACATGGAAAAATGAAAGTTCATTGTATTCAGTAAAAAAAAAAAAATCATTTGAGATTTCAAACAATATTTCAATATTTTTTTTCATCTTTCTTATTTTTATTTTTTCAAGATTTTTTCGAAAATATTTTTACATTTTATTAACTATTGTTTGTTTGTTAATTTTTTCATTGATATATTTTTATTATTATTTCCAAAATTTTTGATTTTATTTTTAAATTATTTTTGATTTTTTGATTTTTTTTTTAAATTTATTGAAATTTTTTGTGTAGTTAGTCGAAATAGCATCACTTTTGTCAGATGAGAAGTTCGGAGTGAAAACGAAAGAAAAGACAATCAACAAGAAAAAGAAGCCATGCTTCCCCGTCTCCAAAGCGATCGACTGGCTCCTCTCCAACTTCGGCGAGAAGCTCGGCCAAACCAACGAAAAGAAGAGGGAGAACGGACTCTCCATCATCAACGGGATCTTCAGCATCTCTTTGATCTCCTGCAAAAAAAACGACACCAAAAGATTGAAGGACGGAAAGGACAAAGTGTTTTTCAATTTGATCATCATTGAGAATTGGAGAAAGGTCATCGATTTCAAGAAGAAGGGGGACAATTCTGTGAGGAAGAGGACGGGCTCGTTTGTTAGGGAGAAGGCTTTGGAGAAATCTAACAACTTCCAGCTCCGAATTAGTCGTACAACATTCATTTTTTTTTAATTTCATTTTTTTTATTTTTAATTATCTATTTATTTTTTTCTTTTTTTGGTTTTTTTTTACGTTATTTTTTACAAAAACCTTTTTTTAATTTCATTTATTTTATTTTGTTTGTTTTAATCATAATTATTTTCGATTTAATATTTTTTATTATTTTAATTTCATTTTCTCCAAAAAATTTTTATCAATTAAAAATTTTTTTTTTTCTTCTTTTTTTTATTTTTAATCAAAAATTTTTAATTCTTTATTTGGATTATTTTTATTTTTGTTTAATATGAATTTTTTAATATTAAATTATATTTTGATTTAGATAATTTTTAATATAACTTTACATTTTAAATTTTTTTTTTTTAAATACAGAAAGCTTTCCAATGGAATACCTCAAAAAAAAAGGAGTGTTCGACTCCTCCAACAAAATAAAAGAAAAAAGAGAAGTAGTCCAAGAACTGCTCACCGCAATGGACGACGAAAACTTTGGAGTCCCCAAAATAAGATTGGAAGGCGAAAAGGTCGTTTTTGGATTCTACGAAACATTGATGAAGAATTGGTGGGAGCGCTATCTTTTTTTCGATGAGAAACTTTTCAAGGAACTTTTCGATTTTTTGAAGGAGGAGAAAATTTTGAAGGATCTTCTTTTGGGTGGTTTCACTTATTATTATTTCGACAAAGATAAACGTAAATAAATTTTTTTATCATATTTTTTATTTTTATTTTTTATTTTTTATTTTTTATTTTTTATTTTTTATTTTTATTTTTTATTATTAGTTTTTTTTAAATTATTTTTTATTTTAATAAATTTTTGTATTTAATTTATTTCGTTTTTTTTAAAAGTGGAAAAACCAACAAACAATTTTTTGAGAATAAACAAACAAGACATCAAAAAAATGGAAAGAGAGGAACTCACCAACTCTGGCTCAAGACGCACCACCATTGAATTTTCTCCCAAAGACGAACTCTCTAAGAAGGAGAACAGAAGAAGTGTACGTATCGTTGATAACCCTTCAATTGAATCCAAAAATGAAAACAGAAAATCTGGGTAAAAATTTTTTTATTTTTTATTTTTTATTTTTTATTTTTTATTTTTTATTTTTTATTTTTATTTTTTAAATTTTAAATTTTATTTTTTATTTTTATTTTTTATTTTTTGTTTTTTTATTTTTTATTTTTTTTTTTATTATTTATTATTTATTTTTTATTTTTTATTTTATTTTTATTTTTATTTTTATTTTTATTTTTATATTTATTTTTTTTTATTTTTTATTTTATTTTTATTTTTATTTTTATTTTTTTTTATTTTATTTTTTTTAAAGGGAGTTTAAGGGAGAGGTTCAGGTGAATTTGTTGAGGGACATAGAATTGATGCCTAAAAAAAGAAACTCCAAAAAATTCATCACATACAACCCCGGAAAGAGAAAGAGCGGATCTCCCAAAATTCCCATCAGTTTTTTAAAGGATCAACTTTTTCAACAAGAAAATAATGATAATAGTGGTAAATCTTTAAAAATTAAAAAAAAAAAATTTAAAATTTAATGAAAAAAATTTAAAATATTAAATTAAATAAAAAATTTGAAATAAAAATATTAAAAAAATTTTTTTTTATTAAGAAAATGCTTCACCAGAAGTTTTAGAAAAAGGGAATGATGAAAACAACAAAAACAACAAAAACGAAAATAAAGATAATGGTGAAAGCAACAAGAGCGAATCGAATGGTACTGTAACATCTAAAGAAATTTCAAACAAAGAAGACAAAGTAGGAGAAAAAGTAGAAGAGAAAGGAGAAGAGAAAGGAGAAAATATTACAGATGATAAAACAGAAAAAATAATAGAGAAGACAACAGAGAAGGTTGCGCCTCCTTTCGAAAAGAAACTCAGCAAGGAAATGAAAAAAACAAATTCTCCTTCTTTGAACAGATCTGTTTCTTCCATTGAACTTGATTCTCGTTATCTCAACTCCAATGGAAATCTTAGCATCAGCTACATTGAAAGAAAACCAAAGGGTTCTGTCATTGGACTTTTTAGCAACTCTGAGCAGAACAATGCCAATGATGTTCAGCGCATCAAGATTTTTGGTGATCAGAAGGATATCCACAACGATATCTTCAGTTTGCATTCTACTAGTTCCAGATCTAGTGCCAAGACTGCCAAGAAAAAAGAAAAGAAAGGTTTTTTTGGATTTATAAAGAAAAAACCTGAGAAGGAGAAGAAGCCAGAGAAGGAGAAGAAGAAAGATGAAGAGAAGAACACCAAAATTTGAGTTTTTTTTAAAAAGAGATTTTTTTAAAATTAAATTTTTTATTTTTTATAAAAACTTTTACTTTTTTTCAATTTAAATAATTTTTTATTTTTCCAAATTTCAAAGGTTTTGATGCTTTTAGTCTTTTTTCTTCTGATTGATCAGTAATAATTTGTAAAAGAAGAGGTTTGGGAAACTTATCCTTTCCAAATTTGTTTCTTTTCAAACATAATAAAAAAACAAAAACAAAATCTTTGAAACTATCCTCAAAGTAAACATGATTTTCAGGAGACCAATGATAAAATTCATGTTTAGTTTTTAAAGCAAGAGTATAATCTTCTCCCTGAAAGAATAATTGCATTCTAGAAAAGAATTCCGCTACAAGATCACCATTTGTAAGAGTAATCTCACTATAAAATTTGATATTATGTTTCTCACAAAACAGTTTAATTTCTTCTTTTGAAACTTGTCTCTTCTCTTTGAGATCGCTTTTGTTTCCAACCAAAATTATTTGAAGATTTTTTGTTTCTTTTATACGAAAAATCCTTTCGATATATATTTCTAAATTTAAAAAGCTTTGGATAGAATCAAGTGCGAATATCAAGATATATCCTTGAGATGTGTAAAGATGTACAGTCATGCCACAAGCATATTCATCATCAGCTATTATAATTTCATTTTGAATATAATTTGAAAGGGTTATTTCTTTTACCATTTGAATCATGAACACTGATGAAATAGTTTGTGTTGTTTATGATTGTACGAATTTGATATCTATAAAGAAAATAAAGAATTTAAGAAGTTATAAAGGAAGAATCCAAATTTACATATCTTCATACATGTCTATTCCACTTTCTATTTGAAGTATAATATACTATCAACAATGAAAAAAAAACTTTTTACCATCAAATTTATTTGACAAATATTTAACTATTAAAGAAGATTTCCCAACAGAATTATCTCCATACTTTTGATTTGAACAAATAAATGATAGTTCTATTTATTTATTTTTTTTTTACCAAAACAACCTAATTTGGGTAAATTTTTGGAAAATTTGAGATAATTAGTTATTTGATAGTATACTCTAATATCATCTTGATACATCTTTTTTTTTGGTTTGCTCTTTGAAGATTCTTTGTTTCCCATTTTACAATTTTTTTTTAAAAATAAACATTTCCACTTTTAAAGATTCTTTTTGCAAAAATGAAAAGATTTTAAATGCTATATTACAATTATTTAAGGTCATTTTCATTTTTTTCTTTATATTTTAAGAAACCAAATTGGTTAATCATAAGAATTTAAAATTATATCAAAAAAATAAAATATTTATAATAAAAAATATAAAAAAAAAAAATCTAACATAAATCATACCTTTTATACAATGAAAAAAAGTATTGGTGGATCCAATTTTTCACCTGTTGAACCTTTAACTGTGAGAATAAGAGGGATTTTACAAGTAAATTCTTTTACAAAGATTATTTCTTCCACTAACAAATTAATCTCTTATAGAATTATCCGGGTAAAAAAAATTGATGTATTACTTTAATTTCCAATTTCATTTTTATAATTGAAATATTATAGATGGATCACAAATCATAAAGGTTAAAAAAAAAAAAAAATCATCAAAGAAATTTAAAATTGAATTTTTTTTCTAATAATACAAAATATTAGGAATTGGTAATTTAGCAAAATGGATTCAAAATCATTGTATATTAATAAGAAAAATAGGTTCAAAATGCAGGTAAATTATTTATTTTTGAAGTTGTTAAATTATATTTGTTTATAATTCTTTAGATGACGCAAAGGCATCATATGTGAAGATAATATATGACAAGAGATCATTCAATGGAGATAAACTTTTCAATGATCAAATGAGAATGTAAGAGATTTTTTTATTTATAATTATTAAATAGATTATTACTGAAAATAGGTTTATGGGACCATCATTACTTGTGTATAACAATGCAATATTTCAAGAAGAAGATTTTCAAGGTGAATTTTTAAAACCAATTTTTTTATTTTTCTGAAAATTTATAAAATAAAATAAAGGAATCATTAGGCTTGCAAACTCTGTCAAAACCAAGAATTTACAAAAAACAGGTAAAAAAATAAAATATTCTTTTGTTTTATCAAAATAATTCCACATTAAACAATTTAGGAAAGGTAATTGGAATAAATCTTTGAAATATTAAAGTTAAATGTAATTTACATCCTCATCTTTTATCATAGTTTGGATTGGGATTCAATTCTGTTTATCATTTGACATGCTTGCCATCATTTGTATCTTCTGATTCGATAGTTATATTTGATCCTCATCTTTTATATCTTGACCAAAGAAGTGCTGGATTGAGGTATAATAATAAATAATCATAATAAATAATCAAAGAATTTATAAATTCTTTTGGATAGATGGAACTTCTTGGAAAATAAACAAGTGTTAGAAGATTATGAAGATCAATTTAAACCATACAAGAATGAATTTTTGGGTTGCGACTTTGAGGAAACATTCAAGGGGACATTATTTAGGTTCCCTCTTAGAACAAAAGAGTCTGCAGAGAAATCAGAAATTTCTGAAAAGGAATACACAGACGAAGATGTAAAAAAACTGTTTGCATCCTTCGAGAAAGAAGCGAATGAAGTGATATTGTTTTTGAAATACATTGAAAACATAGAAATATATGAATGGGAAGACAACGAAGAAGAACCAAATCTCATCTATTCCGTGAAGCTTCCCAATTTGGAAGAAAAAAGTAGAACAAACAGAAGAGCGATGATAGAGAAATACGTTTCAAAAGAAGATTACTTGGAGACACTTGACATTCAAGAGTCCATCGAGTACAACTGCAGAGTTGAAGTCAAAATTCATGAAGAGGTAAATTATGAAGAATGGTACATTGTTGGTCTAATGGGAGTTCATGGAGCTAAAGATTTGGCAATAGAGCATGCAAAGACAAAGGGTTTAAAATATTTTTTTACATATTTCGTTTAATTTAAATTCTTCACATACTTTTAGGAGTGAAATTTATTCCTTGGGTCCAAACTGCCACAAAGATGTATGATGAGAACGTTAAAGAAAGTCTTAAAGGAAAATTATTTGTTTTCTTGCCTCTCTCAAGCTACACTTTTTTGACATCTCACGTTAATGGATTTTTGTAAAAATTTTTTTTTTTTTTTTTTTTTCTTTAAAAATAAATAAAATAAAAAAGTGAACTAAGCATGAACAGAAGAGATCTTTGGACTGTATTATATTTTTTTTTTTGAATCTTTTTCAAATAAACATTAAAAAATAAAATATTTTGTAGGGAGACGACTTGGTGAACATGGACAAAGTTAAAGTTGATTGGAACGTTGCTTTGCAAAAAGAGTTGGTTTACTGTTTCCCAAACATGCTTCTTAAGATGAGTAAATCAATAGACACAGACAAAGAAGAACAGCTCAAGTATTATTACAGCTTGTTTCCTGACGTGAATGCTCTTCACCCAAACTGGAAGGTTATTTCTTCTCTTTTCGATTTGTTGAAAGAATGTGACATCAAAGTCTTGTTTTCGGAAGTTTCTGGATGGGTCTCCTTTTCTGATGCTATTTTGGTTGACGAAGAAAAAGACTTGGATAACAAAAATCTAATCCAAAGGTATTTGGTGAGCGAAAGAAAAGAATTTGTACAGCTTCCTTCTTTCTTGAACAAGTCGTTGAAGTATTCACACATCAAAACAGTTGATTTTTTTCATTTTCATTTTCATTTTTTTTTTTAATTTTTTTTTTATAAGATAACACCAAAACTTTTGAGGGAGTTTGTTAAAGACTCAAACAACAAAAGCGAGTTTTGGAATGATAGGGAATCGGTTCTTGAGTTGTTGGAATATTGCATGTCAGATAATGACTATAATGATCTAGAGTCTTGCAAACTTGTTCCTTTGGTTGACAAAACTTTTTGTAAATTCCAAAAAAGCAATGAGAAAGTGTACATTACGGACTCTGTGTTGGTTCACAACATATTCAAAGAAAACATGAAGAACAGATTTGTGGATATTGGCGTCAAAAAATCTATCTTGGATTCTCTCATTCAACTTTCTTCTTCTTCCAATTTGAACATAGAAAATTTGAAACATGCTTCCATACCTTCTCTCATCAAAACTCAATTCATGAACAATTGGAGCTCAAACTTGATGAGAATGGACAAAGTGATCAACGTTGATTGGTTAGATGTGTTGTGGGAATATATCAACTCCAAAGAATGCCCAAATGTTTCTCTTTTTGAAAACCTACATATTTTGGAAGTAGGAAATCAAAATCTGATCAAACTGGTTAAAGTGAAAGACTCTACTTGTTTGATAAATTCCGAAAATGAAATTGTTCCCATCTTGAAGGATTTGGGTTGTTATTTCATCGAAAATCCCAAAATGAAAAAGGAGGTATTCAATGAGTACATCCATCCTTTTACTCCCTCTGGTATCTTGGACGCTTTATCTATCAGCGGGCCAAACTTTGAATCTGTAAAAAGACCAATGGACAAGTTGAGTCTCAGGAAATTCTTTTCGAACTGTGATTTTTTATTTTTGAATGAATCTCATAAACAAACGTTGAAGTTGATACCTTTCTTTGAATCTTACCAAAGGCCCAACTTTGTTTCTATGAAGAACATTCAAATTTATGATTTTCCTCCCAAAAATTTCGAGTTTTTGAGCAACCAATCGTTGATTCAGAGATTTGAAAATGATGAAAAGCTTCTAAGGTTCATTGGTGCAAGGATCTTGGAAAATACAGAAGTCTACACCAAATACATTTTCCCCCATCTCCACAGTTTTCAAAAGAATGAAAGAGAAAAACTTTTGATAGATATGTTGAATGATCTCCCCAAATTGAGAAGTGACGATAATTTTGACAAAATTGTGACCAACCTCCAATTTGTTCCGGACAGAGACAGTGAGTTGAAAAGACCAAATGAATTATTTGATCCAAATGAACCAAAACTTCGTGGTCTGTTTGGTGGAAATGATCCTTTCTTCCCTGAAAGTCCTTTTGACCAAAAAAATATAATTAGTATTTTGAGAACTTTGGGACTGAAAGTCGAGCTTAGTTTTGATGACTTTGTTGAAAGATGCTCTTCTATTTCCCCTTTGAACAACAAAAACTTAGAAGAAGCAATGGAAAGATCGAAAAATTTGTTATATTACATCAACAATTATTATCCATATAACCTTGGCCAAAAGGAGTTACAGCAACTCAACAATATAAAGTGGGTTGTCGCTACTTATAAAGGAGATAACGTGTTTTGTTATCCAAACAAAGTTTTTTACAAGTTTCGTGAACTTGTTTATTTTGTAAAATAATTTTTTATTTTATTTTTATTTTAATATTTTAATATTTTATTTTATAATATTTTATGTTTTATTTTTTTTTATTTACGTTCAACAAAAAGGTCGCTCCAATTTTAAACTTTTGTCCAAACAATGATAAGCTTATCTCTTGTTTTGGTTGGAACAAGGAACCTGTGCTAGAAGAGGTGAAAAAACATTATGAAATTCTCAAAGAAACTCTTTCCGAAAAAGATATCAACTCCAACATACCTGTCATCTATGATTACTTCCTCAAAAACAAAGGAAGAGACTTGAAGGAATATTTGAACCAAACAGAGTGGATTTACGCCAAACAAAGTTTCCATCACACAAAAAATATAGTCTTTCATTGTGATGTTGATCTTTCACCTCATTACTATGAGTTACCTGATAACTACAACAAATTCAAGGAATTATTCGAGTTTGTGGGGGTGAACAAAACATTTGATGAGATGCAATACGCAGAGTTCCTCCGAAAACTTCACAAAGACAACCAAAACAATTCTTTGAAGGAGAATGACCTCAAAATCGCACTAAACATCTGCAACAGAATCTCCTCTTGCAAAAATGTGAACTCTTTGGGTGACATCTACGTTCCTACAAGCACCAAGAAACTTGTTCTTTCTACCCAAGTGATTAACAAAAATTTGAAATGGCAAGTATCTTTGAACTTGAAAAGAGAGTGTGTGCATGATAGCATTTCAAAGTTTATTGCCGAAAAGCTTGGTTGTGTCAATCAGCAAGATTTCATGTTCAAAGATTTACAAGAAGATGAATCAGAAGAGTTTGGACAAGTTGTTGATTTAGTCAAAGAAATAAAGCAAATAGTAGATGACTATGGAAACACTTTTTTCGAAGAAATGATACAAAATGCGGGTATTATTTTTTTAATGTTTAATTATTTTCATTTTATAAATTTTTTTTATTTTTTATAAAATTTTTAAAATAGATGATGCAAATGCTTCAGAAATCAATTTCTTGTTCGACTTTGATACATACAAAAGTGGATCACTTTTTACGTAAATCAACTTTTTTAATTCAAAAAGTAAATTTTTAAACTTTTTTTTACTTTAAAAGACAAGAAATGAGTGATTTCCAGGGACCAGCTCTTTATGTTCACAACAATTCTGAATTCAGTGGTAATGACTTTAAAGCTATCAGCAATATCGGATCTCAAACTAAAATGAAGGATGTCGACAAAATTGGAAAGTTTGGGAAAGGATTTAATACTGTTTTTCACCTGACAGATTTACCTTCATTTGTGTCTGGGGACTTTATTTGTTTTCTTGATCCACAAAAAAAATATTTGAAAAAGTAATCTTTTCTTTTGTTTAATTTTTTTTCATTAAAAAATTTTTTTGACCAAAAGGAAAGGAGCAAAAATAAATTTTGTCAAAAGTAAAGTTTCAGAACAGTTTGAAGATCAAATCTCCTCCTATAATTTATTTGGGTGTTCCATTAATAAAAATCAACATTTCAATGGTACTTTGTTTAGACTTCCTTTCAGGTATTTCGAATATCAATTTAAAAAATTTAATTTAAAAAAAATATCCAAATTAAAAATTAATTTTAAATCATTTTTTTCAATAAAGAAATAAGAATATTTCCTATCAATCTGAAATATCTCAAAACATAATGGAGAAAATGATGATAGAGAGATTCATTTCCAATTCAAGGGAAAACGGACACAACCTTCTTTTGTTCTTGAACAATATCAAAAGACTCACTGTTTCTACAAAGTTGGGAGGGAAAATAACAAGAGAATTTGAAGTGTTCACCAACAATTCATATAACTTTAAACAGTTCATTCTCAATTCTTCAAAAATCGACGGATTTGTCAATAAATTAGACCAAATGATATTCATTGAAACAAATGTAAAGGACCAAAAGAATAGGCGTTCAGACACAGTGAAATGGTTGGTTTACGGTTCTACTTCTAACATTGGAATAAAAGAAAAAAAGCTTGGATTTCTTTTTTTGGCATGCCCTCTTGATTCAAAGCAATCTCAAAACAAAGGAAAGTTGTTTCATTTCCTCCCTCTCCAAATGGAAAGTAATTTACCTGTGCAGTTAAACGGAAATTTCAGGATAGGTTCTTCACGTAATCATTTGTTGTACAACAACGAAAGTCATCCAACTCAAACAAGAGAAAACCAAAACATTTTTTCTATGCTCCCTTCAATGTATGAAATACTCATCTCCTTGTTGAAAATTGCTGTCTCCAAAAAATCTTCAACTCTGAAAATTGGAAATAATGAAATGAAAAGTATTGAATTCAGAGACTACTATTCTTTTTGGCCAATATCAAAGGGAGTGATTTTTGTTGAAAATGAAGTGAAAGAACTTTACAAAAAACTCTACAAACAAGATTGTTTTTTTGTTGAAAAACCAAATTCTCTTGAATGGATTTCTCCTGAAAACTCTATTACTTTGGAGAGCAATGATTTTGGAAAGAGATTGATACCTTCTTTCAAAAAAACCATTCCTCTTGTCGAAGTTCCATACTTCATAGATTCTATGTTTGATAAAATTTCTCTGAAACTTAAAGTTTTTTCTCCTTTGGTTCTTATTGATTACCTTTGTTCTTTGAAATACGTTGAAAAATATGACATTAATGATCATCCTTTTGGAAATAGGAATATGGTGATGGAAATATTAAAGTATGTTTTGGGAGATCCGAATGTGAATGTAGAAAATGTAAAAACTCTTCCCCTTTTTGAAACAATGGACAAAAAATTTACAAATCTCCTTTACCAAAAGTATTATTGTGAAAAAGCGAATTGGGAGATGATAAAACTGATCTTTCATGAAATGAATAAAATTTTATCATTCGAATTCAAAGATGAAATCAAAAATCATTTTCTTTTTTCACTGAAAAATAAAGATATGCTTGAAAAATTGGGTGTCATTTTTGTAAATTCTCAATTCTTTTTGGATAAAATTATCAAAATCAATTTCAAAAGTCAATATGATATCAATAATCATCATTTTGGAAACAGGAAAATGGTGATTGATATACTGAAATTTGTTTATAATAGTGGAAATGGACAAATTGAAAAAATAAAACTGCTTCCTCTTTTTGAAACTCTTGACAACAAATTTTCAAATCTCCAAAACCAAAAATACTCTTTCATTGAATCAAGATGGAATGTTTTGAAACCAATTTTGGAAAATAACAAAGATTTCATTTCTTCAAAGTTTTATGAAGAATTCAGATATTCGAGGAATTTTTTTGAAAGTTTGGGAGTTGTTGAATTGGATAGTTCCAATTTATTGGATTATTTGTGCAGGAAAAATTACAACTCTGAATACGACATCAATGATCATCCTTTTGGGAATAAGGAGTCTGTGATTAATATATTCAAGTATTTGTATTCGAGTAATAGCATTCAAAAATTGAAAACTCTTCCTCTCTTTCTCATGATCAACAACAAATTTACCAATTTGATTCACAAAAAATATTATTGTTGGAATACTGAATGGGATATTCTGAAATCTGTCTCTCCCAATTCACAAGCTATCGTTTCTTTGAATTTTACTTCTGAATATTCTCCTCTTTATAGATCATACAATGAAAAAAGTGTAGTTGATAATCTAGGAATTAATCGCTTAAAACCGTCAGATATGTTTCGAATATTAAATAGTCACATTTCTTCCAATGAACTAATAATATGGGAAGGAAAAAAAGTTTTTGAAGAAGAATGGCTGGCAAATTTGTGGAAATATATTGAAAGGAATTTTGATAAATTTGTAAAATATTTCAAAAATTCTTCTGCTTCTCTTTTACCTGTTGAATGTTGCCCAGAACTCTTCAAGTCCTTACACTTCAAGGAAAAGTTTTCTTTCAAACCTGAAATCTTTAAAACAAAAAGATGTTTGATACCTGTGAAATTTTTCGAGAAGATTTTCAGATGTAATTACAATTTTAAAGTAGAATTTCTTCAATGTGGGTTTATTTTTTTTGACAGAAAATTTCAACCTGAAAACAAAACTTACTCTTACTCTAATAAAACTTCAAATGATCTCTATTCTTCTCTTAGTTCCTTAAATCACCAAAATTTTTTGAATTACATCTCTAAAGTACCTGAACAAATCTTACAAATCCTTCCTCCTAAATCTAGAATTTCTGTGTTATCTTTTTTAAACGGAATGCAAAAAAGTGAAGTTGAAAACAACTCGAAAACGATCAAATCTCTCCCTTTCTTTGAAACTCAAGCTGAAAACACTCTTTTTCTCACCACTTGTTCCAATATTTTAAATAACTTAGATAAGATCGACCTTGAAAAAGTTCAAAAATGGGAAACAATGTACAAATCTTTTTTGGAAGGTTTGGAGAAATTGAATACCAAATTTATTTCCGCAAAAGAAGGTGTGAAAATTGTTCCTGTGAATTTTCCAGAAATAAAATCTCTGAAAGGCACCTGTCTTGTTCTGAGAGAAGAACACAAAACATTATTTAAAAATCTAAAGATCATTGAAAACTCTCCTCTTAATTTTTTTGACTCTTCTGTTTCTAAAAACTATGGTTTTTTGAGTAAAGATGAAAAAATAAAATTAATGCATTTTCTACTGGATTATGGAACCAAGAATGACTTGGAAACAAACCACATCAATCTTCTGTCTTCTACTTCTTTTGTGGCAGATAAAAATGGTGAATTTTGTGCTCCCAAAACACTTTACGAAGAAAATCCCTTCTTTTCGTACCTCTATGACAATCGATTCTTCTTTCCACACGATAGTATCAAAACCTACCTTCCTTTTCTCACATGTTTAAACATAAAAACAATTCCTACCACTGAAGAGATTATCGCTTGTTTGTTAAAAATCTCCGAAGAGAAAAAATACAATGATGAGATCATAGTTGTTGTGAAATCTATCCTCAATAATCCCAAAATTATTAGTCTTTTCGGAAATATTGCTCACATCCCTTTTATTCCGGTTGTGTGGGACGAAAGGATACAAAACCCAATACAGTTTACTACTTTTTGTCAAATTGCTAACAAGAGAGATCAGAGTTTAGTTTGGTAATCGTTTTATACTTTTATATTTGTATCTTATTTTATTTTTTATTAAAACATAAATTTTTTGTATTTTATTATTTTTAGGACAGTCAAGCCATTCTTCCATCCAGATCTGAATATTTTTCAAGAAATCATTGATCACTTTAAATTAGAAAGAGATCCATCATTGGAAGATATCATCAAGCACTTGCATAACTTGGAAAAGGAAATCCAATCAAAGAAGTGTTTTGATGTCTCCATTTTGAATGAATTATTGGATGAGATTTCAACAAGGGAATACCTGCTTGATGAAAAATGTAATTTTCTTGATACCTTCAAAAAGATCAAGATTTTTCCTTCCTTGTATGATCCGAGACTCAACAAACCAAAAGAATATCTATGCATGAATGATATTGTTCATCATCACAACTTGAAGTATGTTTGGTAAGTTGAATTCGAATCAATTAGATTAAACAGATAAAAAGATCTAATTTATCTTTTTTTATTTCAATCAAGGCTCACAAAACCACATTATGACAGAGAAATCGATTTTCCTCCAAAAATCTCATCTCTTTGTGGGATAAAAGATGATCCATGCGTGGAGAATGTCATTTCGCATTTAGATCTCCTTACAAAAACTGATATTGACTATAAAAAAGAAGATTTGTTGGTAGTATACGAATATCTAAACAAAAGAAAAGAAAAGATTGATTCAAATCTTCTTAAAGATAAAAAGTATCTCTTCATCGGAAATTTCTTCTTCACAAATTTGTTTGTAGAACCTTCCAAAATGAAACTCAAGTGTAACAGTTTCTTCCGTCCTTATTTCTATGAAGCACCGAGAGAAATCCAGCCATACTCTGACCTTCTTCAATTGTTTGATGTGAAGGAAGAAATGGAACTGGATGATTATATTTCCGTACTTAGTTATCTTCCTAAAGATGTGGAAATAAACACAAATCAACTCGAAATGATTAGTGTTTCTCTCAAAAAAATTGCTCATTTTATCAAGAAAGATAGAGATATCCTCCCCAACATCCAAAGCAAGCTCTACCTACCTAACACCAAACTTTTGATGAAATCATTTGCGGATCTTTCTTACATTGACGTTGAAAGTTGGTCCAAAAAGATTGATTTCGACAAAATAGATTGTGTACATCCTTCTTTAAATTCTATTTGTAGAAGAATCTCTGTCAATAGACTCACTGATGTAGTATCTGAACAAATATCCGAAAATAATGAGAATCTCGAGAAATTGGAAGAATCGAAAATTGGAAATTCGATCAGAAACATCGTCAAAAGTGATCAATTTTCCACTGCAATCAAAAGAATCTTCAACCACTTTGAACACGAAGAAGATGATTTGGATAACAAGTCTTCTGTATTCAAATCTTTTGATGTAAAAGTGTTCAAAGTACTCTCCAGCAAGTTTTTTGATAAAAAATCACAAGATGTTACACATCCTCTTCTTGATCAAAACATGGGAAAGGATTTCTTTTTTGATCACAAAAAGAAATTGATCTTTATCTCTGAAACATCAAACAAATATGTTCTGTATCCTCAGATTTCCGGTCATCTTTGTGAATATCTTGGTCTCAAAAAATCTGAAACTCAATTTGTTTTCCAGACACTCCTTTCTTTAAAAGATCCCCAACAAATTGAATCTTCTCTTGATACACTTGGTATTTCTAGTTTGGTTGATGAAAAACCAGAAGCTTCTTTTGCTCTCTTCGAAGAATTTGCTCCTGAAAAGGTAATAATGAGTCCTTTTGTTCAGTTCTTTAAGGGAGAAAGAGTTGCTTATTTATACAATGGACAATATCTTCCTTCTACAATAGATTCCATCCATTTTGTATCCACTTATACATCAAACGTAAAAATCATTCTTGATGAAAAAAATGTTGAAATGATTGTATCTTCTTCTTTGGTTTACAAGATACAAGATGAAGGTTGTATTTCAAAAGATCATCCAAAAATCAACAAGATAAAAGAACAATTTCTTTCTGATATCGAAAAATCTGAAAAAGAAGTAAAGATTGAATACGAAAAAAGAATCCAAAAATTTTTCAATCAAAATTAAAAAATAAAAAACAAGAAAATTAAAAATATTTTTTTATTTATTTTCAAAAAGAATCAGAATAGATACTCAAAAGAGAAAAACATTGTTTACAAACAAGTAAGTCTGCAGAAGCATCCTCTTTCGAAATGCTAAGTTGTTCTGAATATTCTTTTGGAAATTTAATTTTATTCACTGTACAATCCCCACAATAAACTTTTTTTTTTTTGTGAATAAAATGAAATATAAAAATAAAATAAAAAAATAAAAAAATAAAAAATTTTCTTACGTTTTTTACAAAATAAACAATGATATTTCCAAGTAAAAAACCCAAATTCTTGTTTACATTTTAAAGAAGAACAATATACAATGTTTTCTTCGGACATGTAAGTTTTAGAAAAGGTCAATCTAAGTTTTTCTTTTTTTGTAATTAAAAAAAAAATAAATTAATAAAATAAAAAAATAAAAAAAATGTTTTTTTTTACCTTCAACAAGTGAAATCAAAGAATTTTGTTTTTCTGTTGTGAAAAAGTTGTTATTTTCTTTTTTGTTAGAGAAAGTGTCGGACCTCATTTTAACTGATTCGTTGCCACTAACAACATTTGACCTAGGTTTTGTGACTTTCAAAAAAAATAAATAGAAATAAAAAAATAAAAAATAAAAATAAAAATAAAAATAAATAAAAATAAAATAAAAAAAATAAAAAAATAAATTTTTTTTTTTACTTTGATTATTTCCAAGATTATTGAGAGGAGAGTTATTTCTTGGAGAACTTCCTCCTCTGTTGAGGGGAGAGGTACTCTTCGTGGGAGGAGAACTTCCATTGATGAGCTCGGACTTGGTGTTGGGTTTGGAAAGGGTGTCTGATCTCAACTTTGGAGTGACGATGGTATCTGATCTAATCTTTCCCCCACTCTTGTTGCCTTTAAAGGTAATAAAAATAAAAAATAAAAAATAAAAAATAAAAAATAAAAAATAAAAAATAAAAAATAAAAAATAAAAAATAAAA
>JAMYWO010000144.1:1852-40547 GCA_024220525.1 Cochliopodium minus
TATTTTTTTATTTTTTTATTTTTTTATTTTTTTATTTTTTTATTTTTTTATTTTTTTATTTTTTTATTTTTTTAATTATTTTTTTTATTTTTTTATTTATTTGTTTTTTTTTGTTTTTTTTTGTTTTTTTTATTTTATTTTTTATTTTTTTATTTTTTTTTAATTTTTTTTTATATTTAATCATATTTTTTTTTTTATTGGACAGCCTCATCCTGAACCAGAAAAAAATCCTTTAGGACCTATTTACCAGGGTAAAATATATTCTACTAATACAACCGAAGTGCCTCTCATTCTGAACGGAGTCTATGATCCTTATTTTTGTTTTATTTATGGTCATCAACATGTAAAAAAAAAATTTAAAATTAAAAATAAATATTAAATTAAAAAAATCATATCAAAATTAAAAATTCAATGAAAATAAAATGTTGTTCAAATAAAAATATTAATTTAATAAATTAAATTAATAAATTTAAAAAATTAAGATAAATCTCGATTAAAATAATATATTAAATTTGAAAAAATTAAATAAATCTGGATTCAAAAATTTTAAAAAATCATTTTAAAATTAAAAATCAATTAAAATATAAAAATTAAAATAAATTATTTAAAATAACTTCAATAATTTGAAATTTTTGAAAGGTAAATTATTGCACAAAAAATTTGTTTACTATGGAAGAAAAAAAAAAAGAGATGAGCGCTGTATTTTCAGTGAGAACAACACCTATCAATGGAATTTATTTGGGAATTCTTTACACAAAGTGGGGTGCTAAATGCTTCAAGTTGGATAATTTGAGCACTCTCAAGTTTTGGCTCAAAAAATTGTCCACTGGAATAATAGAGAATGAAGAAGAAATCAAAAAAGGGTAAAAGAAAAATCTTGAAAAAAATTATTAGAAAAAATAAAAATAAAAATAAAAATAAAATAAAATAAAATAAAATAAATCTATATAAATCAAAAATATATACCTGTCCAAAATTTACATTAGCGGTTATTCATTTTTAACTAACTTTGAAGATTTTTTCGAAAATAATTCAAAATCAATTTTTAAAAAATAAAAATAAAATAAAAATAATTCAAAATTTCAAAAATTTTTTTGTTATTAAAATTCAGGAAAATCGAATTTACTTTTATAAATAATTTAAATCTAAAACATAAAAATAAAAATAAAAATAAAAAACATTTCAAAAAAAAAAAAAATTAAAAAAAGACACCAAAACAACGAAGAAGACAAAACAACAACACAAGAAAAATCACTTTTGGAAATCTCCGACAAGTTCCGAGGCAAAAAGGGCTTCTCCGAAGATCCCTCCCGAAAGAAAAGCTTCTCGGAAGACTCCTCCTCCAGCAAAATGCTCAATTCCGTCATGAAATCAAAGACGTGGTCGGAGATAACGAGTCCGGAGTTTCCCGAGTGCTACCTTTACTTTGAGAGGACGTTTTGTCAGCTTGATCATGGTCGCAAGTTGAAGTTTGCTGTCGTTTTTGCTAATGAGGGGCAGACTAGTGAGTTGGATATGGTCAAAAACCATTTGTCTCCTTCTTACAAACACTTTTTGAGATTGTTGGGTAATGAAGTTAGTCTTCAAGGTATATTCTCAATAAAAAAAAAAAAAAATTTAAATTGTTTACTTTTAAAAAAAAAATTTTATGAAAACATTATTTCAATAAAAACTAAAAATTTCTAATGTATAAATTTGAATAAATAAAAATTAATTTTAATAAATAAAATTTTAATAAATAAAATTGAAATAAAAAAAAATTTTATGAAAATATTATTTAAACCAAAACTAAAAATATCTAATATGAACATTTAAAAATAATAGATGTAAATTTGAATTAATTTTAATAAATAAAGTTGAAATAAATCAAAATAATAATGAACAAAAAATTAATGAACAAAAATAATTTAATTTTCAAAATGTTTAAATGAACAAAAAAAGTTTCCCATTTACACCATTAAAAATAATTCTATTTAAAATTTAAATAAATAAAAAATTATTTTAATATTTAAAAATTTTGAACAAAAATGATTGTTTTTTAAAATTTAAAAGATTTTGCTTGGAGAGGAGATTTGAGTGCTACAGATACCACTATTTTTACAGTATGGCAAGGTTTTCAAGTTATATTTCATGTTGCTGCATTAATGTAAACTTTTTTAAAAAAAAAGAATTTTTTTAAAAATTTATTTTAAAATTTATTAAAATTATTATTTAAATTTTTTTTTTTTTTTCCATCAAAAAAATTGTTTAATTCTCTTTTTCTTATTCCTATTTGGAAACAATATTAAAAAACTATTTAAATTTTTTATTTAAATTTTTTATTTATCATCAAAAATCATTTTAG
This sequence comes from Cochliopodium minus, assembly GCA_024220525.1. Taxonomy (NCBI): domain Eukaryota; phylum Discosea; order Himatismenida; family Cochliopodiidae; genus Cochliopodium; species Cochliopodium minus. The sequence goes on from JAMYWO010000144.1 coordinate 4,197, forward strand.
GACTCCAGAAATGATAAGAAGTAAAATCGGAAATGATCAGGTTCTTATTGTTTTTACAAAAGGCCCCATTCTTCCTGAATTAAGAGGGAAAATGAATGCAGTTAAAATTATTGTACAATTAGCTGATAAAGGTCAAAAAATATTTTTTATTTTGTTGATTTTTTTATTTTACAATATTTATTTTTTAGTTATTATTTCATTTTTTATTTTTATATTTTTTTTTTGTTTTACATTTATTTCTACTGCATTTTTGATTTCTTTCATTAAAAAAATATTTTTCGATTTTTTTAATAGTTTTTTATTTTTATAATTTTATTTTTTTTAATTACATTTTTTATTTTGTCATTTTTTTATTAATAGAAGAAAAAGAAACTCCTTCATCAAAACCAAGGGACAACCATTTACTTGTGAGCGGGAGATTCGAAGAATGGAACAAGTCCACCAAAAAGAAAGAAGAGAGCCACCATCACCTCCCCCCCAAAATCGAAATCAAACAAGTCGACAACAACGAAAACAACGAAAAAGAAGACGAAAATGAAAACGAAAAAGAAGAAGTTGTCGAAAAGAAAAAAGAAAACTTTTACCACTTGTCCGTTTGTTCCAAAACTGATATTGTTTTAAGCCCTGTCATTCCTAAGGATCCTATTCATGAAGATGATTTGAAGGACTTCATTTTGACCAATGCAATCAATGCTCAGACTTGTGTTGTCAAGCAGAACAAGGAGTTGCTTCCTTTCAGTGTTGCTCCTAGGGATAAGGCTTTGAAGGAGCTTGTTTCTAATTATTACGAAAAAAAGAATTCTTTTTGAATTAAAACTTTTATTAAAAATTAACAAAAAAAGAAAAGAGTTTTTTATTTTGATGGAGGTTCAAAACGAAAAAAAGTTAATTTCCAAAGAAGACAACAAAATTTTCTTTAAATAATTAATTAAGAGGAATAAAGAATTCTGAATAACACAAAATGTTGATAAAAAAGAAGAAAACATGATTGTTGACAATTTCAATATTGTTGACATCTTTTTGTAAATAAATAATCAGCTTTGGGGTCACTTTGTGGCTCACCCCAACGATTAGTATCCTTAATTACCATGTAAAACTCGATAGAAACTACCTTTTTGTCCCACTTTCTGCAAAGATAATCCACGTATTTCTTTCTTTCATCTAAATAGTATAGAAGGTTATTGATATACTTTCTCCATCTCTGTGTTCTGTAAGTGCTGAAAAGTTTGTCCGGTTTTTTAAAGGAAACCTGAGTGTTCCTAAAAAAAATAAAATCAATTTTTAAAATTTAAAATAAAAATTAATTTAAAAATTATACATTAATTAAATTTCAAAAAAAAAAAAATATTAAAAACCTTGCTACATCCCAAGGAAAAGTATTTCCGAGATCATCCGTTACATTGGCTACAGAAACAAACCAAGTGTCATAAGTGGGAGGATGAGGAGTAAACATGTTCCAGTTCTGATCCAGCATGAGCCACTCTCCAATGAAACGCAAAGTTTCATGCATTCCGTATTGAGTGCAAGTTCCCAGATTCCACGTGAAAATGTAGCAAATCATGAACAAGCAGATTACATTTTTCTTTTGAGAGAAAAACTTTGTCACTTTCTTTTTTGTTGGTTTTATTTTCTTTTTGTAAACTTGCGACCTCATCCATTGAATATTATACAAAAAATTTGTTTTTCTTTTGATTATTTCCTTTGCTGATTTTTATTAAAAAAAGAAAAGGAGATTAGTTAAAATCATTTAGATTATTTTTTATTTGAAAGTGATTAAAAATAATTTTTGTTTTTTTGTTTTTTTTGTTTTTTTGTTTTTATTACATTTTAAACTGAATTGAGGAAATTTATTGTTTAAATAAAAAATGAAATTATCAATGCAAAAAGAAGGTATAAGAGGAATGAATGCAAGGATACATATGTAAGGAAACATCCCAACATTCATTAATATTGCAATTCCCGCATGAAATCCTACAAAAGAGGAAATGACGATCAATCTGATCCAATTCGTGTGAAAAGGAATTAACAAAAAATACATCCCATATCCTTCAATAAACCTTTTTAAAAAGATAATTTTTTATTTTTTATTTCAAATTTCAAATTTTTTATTTCAAATTTTTTATTTTTTATTTCAAACTTTTTATTTTATTTTTTGTTTCAAACCTTTTATTTTTTATTTTTTATTTCAAATTTTTTATCTTTTTGTTTATAGTTTTTGTTTACATTGTCATGTGTGAAAAGATTTTGAGGAGGTTGGGATACTGCAAGAAGAAGAGGGATAGAGTTGAGGAGAACGTTTCCAAGGACAAAGCATAATAAAGAGCCTCGCCATTTTCCCAATAAAGACCTGTTTTCAAAAAATAGCCGAATATATACATAACAAAAATCTAAATTAAAAAAAAATTAAAAAAATGAATAAATAAATAAGTTTATAAAAATTATAAAAATTAATGTTAAAAAAATATATTTTTAAAGATATTGAATGACCTGGAAAATATAAGCCAATGAAGGAATATTTGTGTAATAAAAGTTTTCGATTGTTTTTTCTTTATTTTCTCCCATAGCTAAACTTTTGTGATCTGTTTTTGTATGTAGGGCATCAAGAGAAAAGTGGTCAATGGGCAAAAACAAGCACCAAAATAATAATAAGCGGAGATAATTATCTCCGCCATTTAAAACCATCAAGTTTCTTGAATGCAAGCTTATCATGAAATACCACGTTAAAAAGAGGCTTATCTTTGTTTTGTATCCCATCATTAGTGAGATCACTATTATCATGTTTGCATAGAACAGTATGTATTGTGTTGTTGTGCTTCCGCAAAACCAAAGGTGTATTGACATTGGTGTGAAATAATATGAATACTCTTTTTTTGTCCATGCATCTTTGCATGTTACCACTCCCGCATTCTATTTAAATATTATATAAAAAATTAAAAAAAAAAACAGCTATTCATTTGTGAGAGTTTATATCACAATGATATTAATGTATTATTGTTATTGATTCATAATTAATCTGATATTCAATAAATGAATCGACTCCATCTAAATTATATTTTCCAGCAATTTTAAATTGTTCAAATATTGGTTTTATTACTGAATAATGTGATTCAATATCTCCTATCCTTCTACATAAATCGAATAATATCAATATGGAAATCAATATTCGAAAGAGGGAAAGAGCTCTTTTATCCAATCCAAAAATAAAATCCAAAATATCTGCTTTCATTGGTTTGGAGAATTTTTTATCATTGATAACCACTAAAGGCTCCACCATTTTCAATGATTTTGGAATCTTATCCATTTTTTTTTAATTCATTTTTAAAATGAAAGTAAAAATTATTTGAAAGAAGTATTTTTTTTAGAAATTCAATCAATCAATTCATATTCAATCAATTCAAAGAGGGTGGAATATCTTTTCAATTTTAAATTTTTTTTTTCAAATATTTTTCTTAATGTGGAAAAAATAAAAATGAAATTTTAACAAATTAATTTTAATAAATTTCTTTTTTTTAAATTCAATATCCATGTTCAGATGTGAGTTTGTCAAGATAAATTTCACCCTTATTACCATTTTTCAAGGGATCCTCATTAGCTTTGTCAATAGACTTTTGCAACTCGTCAAGATCAGGCATGTACTCTTTAGGACGCTCAAAATCAAGCAAAAGGATGATACGAATCTGATCAGTGTAGTTCCAAGCTTCATGTGTAAGAGAATCATCAAAAAGGGTGATTTCTCCTTCTGACCAGTCCATCCAGGCATCAGCAACTCTTATTCTACAGTTTTCGTATTTTGGATGGAGTTGATCAAAGAATTTCATTTTGAAATCTCTGTTCTTTTCATCTTCTTCTTTTGTTTTTTTAGGTGGAACTTGTAATCCCAAATGACATCTTTTAGTTTGAAAAAGATGTTGAGATTTAATTAATATCAACTGTTTGAATTGATAAGTATTAAGATTAAAACTTTGTTGTTGAATACTTTATATTCAATTTTTTTTGGAATCAGAATGCAAAGAAAATATAAGTTTACGATCATCTGAAAAATGATCTTCTTATAAAGATGAAATGATATAATTATACGGAATAATGTTTTGAATCAAAATCTCACATGTATATAAAAGTGGATTGTAATAGTGTAATAATTTGAAATAATATCGAATATAAAACAAAAATTTAACCTAAATACTTTATCAGAATAACCAACATAGCCTGTATGTGGTAAAATATGACTACCAGGAACAAGTATAGAAAATGCTGCAGTGGTTACTTTATATGGTAATTGTTCAACTAATTTGGTAGTGATTGGACATTTTTCACAATTGACAGGATTCTTCTTTCCAAAAGCATATAATCCAAACACATTCCAACCTTCTCCTTCCTTCTTTTTTTTTGTTTGTGTATCAATTTTTTGGAAAAGATTTCCTTCTGGCCATGGATGGACATATTGGCTTATATTTTCATATTCTTGTTTGATATCCTTCCAATTATTTGTTAATACACTTAAATCGAATTTTTTAGGGTCATAAAATGTTGATAGACTTGAATCTGGCACTGTAATTTAGAGTTTAAATTCAATTCAAAAAAATGATATTAAGTTATTTGTATTTACCTCCTTCCATTATGCTTCAATTTTTTTTTAATTTATTTTTTCTTTAAAAAATTTGAAAAGGATTTTGTCACTGAAATTTCTGATTGAGATTAACCTTGGATCTTATCAAGAAAACAATTTTGAACATCTTTTTGAAAGAAATAAAATCTTTTTTTTAAAAAAATAAAAAATGGAAAATGAACAAAAACGAAAAATGAATGTGATTATAATTAGACATGGTATTTAAATTTATCCCATTATCAATAAATTAATCGAATTTCATCGTTATTATCTTGAAATATTTAAAATACTATTTTTAATAGGAGAAAGGGTGGATGATATTGAAGGACATGATTATAAAGGAACAAATCAAATGGTTAATCTGACAAAGAAAGGACATGAACAAGCAAGATTAACAGGAGAAGAACTCAAAAAGATTCTGAGAGAGGATGAAGATTTCTTCATCATTTCTTCTCCTTTTTATAGATGTATACAAACATCAGGAGAAATAGCAAATGTATTGAAGAAAAAAGTTCTGTAAAAAAAAAAAAAATTTATATATTTCAGAGAAAAATAAATTTTCAAAAAAAAAAAAGAATAGGTAAAGAATAAAGGAAAAATTGATAAAAATGTAAATTGGAATTGTTTTAAAAACATCAGATTATTCTTTTTCAGAATTGATAACCGAAAGATGGTTTGAAGAAGGTAAAAAATTAAAAATTAAATAAAAAATTCAAAATTAAAATAAAAAATTAAAACAAGCTCCAACTTTTTCGGAGTCTTATTTTGAGCAGTTTGATTTCATAGAAAAAAATGAAAACTATAAACCAATCTTCACCAACTTAAAATATCCTGAGTCTGCCACCGAATTGAAAGAAAGAATAGAAAATACAATGACCCACTTGTTTAATAATTACCCAAATAAAACATTTATTTTTGTAAAAAAAAATAAAAATTTAATTTTTTTAAAAAATTTTTTTATTTTGAAAGGTAACTCATGGATATGGTGTCCAAGTTGCTTCTCAATTTATTGATGAAGATCTGTTTATTTTTGAAACACCTCATTGTTGCATCACTCACTTTTCTTTGGAGGAGAACAAATTTGTAAATAGAAGACTCACTGATAATTCTCACATCAAATTTCTTTAATTAAATTTTTTTAAATTATTAAATTTTTGAATTAAATTTTTGAATTAAAAATTGAATTTTTTTGAATTATTGATTCATTTTAATTGAAATATTCTTTGACTGTTTTTTCTTGTGAGGTTGTGCAGATACTTCCAGATCTTTTCTCCCTTATTTCATTTATTATTTCCTCGGCACTTCTTTTTCCTCCATTTTTAATTTCCTTGTTGAGAAGATACAAAGCCAACATCGTCCCTGTCCTTCCCTAAAAGAAAAAAAAAAATTTAAAAAATAAAAATAATTTTTAATTTTTAATTTTTAAATTGAAGAATATTTTACCTTCCCTGCATGACAATGTACAGTTATAGATTTTCCATGTTTTCTTACTTCCTCTGACAGTTTAAAAAACTCTTCAACTTGTGATCTTTCAGGAGGTGTATTATCGACAATTGTTAAATTAAGCTTTTTTGTAGATTTTCAAAAAAAAAAAAAGTTTTTAGTTGAATAAAAAAAATTTTATTTTTTTTTTTTTACAAGTTTTGGAGCTTCATAATTTTTGACTTTTTCATCATAATCCTCTATGAAATCATTCACCTTGTATTCATATTCATGTTCTGTTAAATTAACTACTAGCCCTACACCTAGTTTATTCAATTCAACTATGTGCTCTCCTTTTGTGGGATACCTGCAAATGTTTTTATTGAATTTAATATTCAATTTAATATTTCTTACATCATTCCCGCCAATTCATTTTCTATCACAAATGAAAAACCTGGCAATAAATTGGGATTTTTAAGTTGGTTGTATAATTCTATAAATTCCTCTTTATTCAATGTATTATTATCATTGTTGGTTGTCTTTTTTATTTGGGTTATCAGATTCTTCACTTTAAGATATTCTGTATTCATGTTCAATTTACCCAAAAGATTGGATATCTCCATTATATTTAGTTCTTTGGATTCATTGTATTCTTTCTCTATCAACTGAAAATTATCTTCTTGCATTTTTTTATTTAATTTTTTAATTTTTTTTTAATTTTAATTGTTATCTAGTTAAATGAACAAAAGAAAATTTTCAAAAGAAAATTAATTCATTTTTTTAAAAAAAGATAAACTCCACTTTAAGAGTTTTTACAAAAAGAATACCTTATTGGACTGGAAAGAGGAGAAAATACTTTTGTCAGCAAATTATAGTAATATTTTCACTTTTTATTATGATAATTTGGATTTGCATGAAAAAAGTTTGTAAAAATTTCTAATATGCATTTTTTAATTAAAATTAATAAATTAAATATTAATTAATAAATTGAATTAAAATTTTATTAATAAGCTGATTTTTTTAATTTTAAATATATACAAACTGAACTACCATTTGTTTTGATGGTATAGGATTCAATATTTAATTAATTTTTTTAATAAATGTTATCAAAGTTGCTTCTGTTGATATTTGCTTCACATTTTTTGAAGAACCTTTCTATGTCAACTTGAAAACTAACCAAATCAGAAATGTAGAGTTGTTGGCCTGTAAAAAAAAAAAAATAGAAAATGAATAATTTTTGTGTATTAATAAAATGAAAACTTTTCTAACCTACTATTTCAACGTCATCACCGTTTGCACCACTTTTTTTTTTTATTAAAAAAAAAATAATTAATAATTAAAATGAACTTTAAATTTTATGGTTGGATAATTTGTTGGATCACCTGAAATAAAAATGCATATTTTCACTTGGAAGATTCTGAAAAGTAACTCCATTAGGAGAAACTTTGCCATTATAATAAAGAGTCAATGTATGGTTGTCCATGTCCAAAAAAAGTCCAACCATGGAATCTTAGAAAAAATAAAAAAATAAATTAAAAATAATTAAATATAATTAAAAATAATTAAAAATAATTAAAAATAATTTTCAAATAAACAAATTTTACTATCAGCCCATTGTGGTTCTCCGTTTGATTTGGAATGATATTTCGAACATTGAGGATTTTCTCCAAGAGTATTTTCATGATCCCTTTTGTAAACAAAAAAAAAATCAAAAAATTAGTAATAATCTGGTAGAAAAGAGAAAAGAAATTTTATTGTGTACCTGTAACTGTTGTAATGAGAAGAATATGCGAAAGATTTGTCACCAAAGCATGGTGTGCTTAGAGGAGTCTCTAAAAGTAAATTATTAATAATTTATTTTTAATTTTTATTTTATTTAAATTTTAATTTATATTTTTATAAACTATTTTAACCTTTTAAAGATACTCCAAGAAAAACTAAACATTAAATAAATTATTTTTTAGTGACAATGCCCAAATTTTAAAGAATGGTTTTGGTACCTAATCTCTTGGTGTGAAGATACAAGCAAAGAAAATGTTTTCCCTTCTTAAAAGAGAGGTTAGTTATTGCACATCTCCATCCATTCGAAAATACTTTTTTTTTTTTTAAAGAAAACAAAATTTTGAAAAAAAAGAAATTTTGAATAATGTCACTTCTTTTTCCATCCTTGGATAATTTGAATGAGCTAGAATTTGGATGATTATCACTTTCCCATTTTATATTGATCGAATTTTTGACGAATCTTTTATACAAACAAAAAAATAAATATATTTGAAGATATGTAGTGACAAAAAGAAGAATTTAATTCATTTGAAATGTTGATACGGTAAGTATAGTATTATAATTTAAATTTAAATCGAATTTATCCCAATATTTCAAAAAATATTTAAAGTCAAATAAGAGAAAATGAATATTTACTGTTCCCATGTCTTTATTTCATCTTCCAATTTGCTTACCCCAAAATTCCTCTTTGAATAATGGAAATAAATGGTATCTTTTTTGATTCTATTGTGCAGGATCTTTGAACATTGTGCCAAATTGGCTATTTGGCTCAATGTTAGAAATTCTCCAAAATATGCGAACAGCTGTGGTGGCAAAAGCTCCATTAATCTATTTTATTTTTAAATATTTGAAGAATAAAAAAAAAATTGAAGGGTCGAAAAGAAATAAAATCCTAAATATGATCTATAATTCGAGCAATTGTTTATCTTTTCACAATATATTCCAAACAAGTAAAATTCCCAAAAAATGTAAAATTATTTGACTAAATTAATAAACCTATTATTTAGAAAATGGAGATGTTTATTCTTTTGGGAAGAACGACTATGGACAATGTGGAATAGGGAAAATAGGAGATCATATTCTGAGCCCTACCAAAATTTTTAACAATCCAAACATAAAATCGATAGTATTGGGTGTTGAAACTTCATTTTGTATAGATAATAAAGGAAATTTATATGGATGTGGTAAAAGTTTTAAGATTAATGATATTTAATAATGAAAATTTGTTAGTAAAAATCGATAAAAGATCAATATTAATCAACATATACAAATGATAATATGATTATATAAAAATTGATCCAAATTATATGGCGCAGATTAAATTCTCACAAAAAAATTTTCAATAACATTTAAAAATTTTTAAACTTAGGATTGAACGAAAACAAACAAGTTGATATTTCAAACGAAAGATACATTTCAATATTCAAATTCATGTGCTCCAATGTTCAGAATGTTTATGTTTCTAGATTGTTAACTATTATACAAAAAAGTAAAAAAATTGTCAACTTGTAAATTACTTTAAACCTAATTTTATTAGATGATGGGAAAATATTTTACCAAGGCTTATATAGTTCTCAAGTAGAAGAAATAAAAATAGATAATGTTATTGATATTGCAAGAGCAGAAGAACATACACTTTTTTTGAAAGGTAATTATTTTTATTTAAAATAAAAAATTTTATTATTCGTTTATTTAATTTAATTTCTTTGAATGTTGTTAAAATTTTTTTATTTTCAAAATTTTTCTTTTAGTTTTTATTTTAATCATTTTTAGAGAATGGAGAATTATGGGTGATGGGTTCCAACAGATTTGGAGGATGTGGATTCAATGGAGAAATTAAGGAAATCAATACACCCACTCTTTTATTGACTGACAAAAATATTTTTTCTATTTGTTGTAGTCGTCACAAATCATTTATCTTGACAAGTAAAATTTTTAAAAAAAATAATAAATTTTTTATTTTTTGCATATTAGGAGATGAAAAAGGAAACACTATTTTGAAAGTTTTTGGAAATGACAAACTTGCTATTAATTATCCAAAATATAAATATGGAATACAATCACTAACTTCTTTACCTAATATTTCATCTGTACATTGTGGTGCTTTTCATACATTAGTTTTAACTAGTAAAACTTTAATTTTTTTTTATTTTTAATTTTAATTTATTTTTTTTATTTTTTATTTTTTTTCTATTTATTGATCAACTTTGAATCTGTTTCACTAAACAAACAAATTCTTAAAAAATAAATAATTAAAAAAATTAATTAATTATTGGGTTTGAATCATTTATTTAATTAAATTTTTGACGAGTAAATTAATTTCGTTATAATATAATTCTTTATTTGTTTATTTATTTGTTTATTTTAAATTTTTAATTTGTTTGTTTTTTTATAGTACTTATTTATTTCTAATTTCATTTTTGTACAGTTTTTTTTTAGATTTTTTCTTATTATCATAAAATCAAAATTCTGAATTGTTTTTTCAATATTTAAAATTCATAATTTTTATTTAATTCTGAATTATTTGTGTTCTCTTAGGCAAAGGAAAAGTTTATGGGTTCGGAAACAATGATTTTGGACAGCTTGGTTTGGAGAAAAAAACACAAGATGACCTGAATTTTTTAGATACAACCCAAACAGAAGTTATGAACGTAACAACTGGTTTTTTTCATTCTATTTTCGTTAAAAGTAAAATTTCCTCTAAAAAATTACAACCTTTTTAATCTTTGAATTAATAATCTTTGAATCTTTATTCAGAAAACAAAGAAGTATTTATTTGTGGGTTTGGAGGAGAAGGATTGGGGTTTGGTGATGAAATGAATATTTTTGTTCCACGTAAATTAGACTTTGACATACATTTGATACATAATTCCAGCTTTCAGGTTTATTTTTTTTTATTTTTTATATTCTTTTATTTTTTATTCAATTTTTTATTTTTATTTTTATTTTTTTATTATTTCATTTTTTATTGTTTTATTTTTTTATTTTTATTTTTATTTTAGAATTTTTGTTTTATGTTTTATTTTTTAATTTATATTTATTTTTTATTTTTATCTTTTATTTTTATCTTTTATTTTTTATTTTTTATTTTTTATTGTTTTATTTTTTAATTTTTATTTATTTTTTATCCATTGTTTTAATACAAAAAGAATCAAATAGAACCAAAAAAGAATGAAGAAGCAATAAAATTCGCAACTGAAAAAGTGATAGAAAAATTAGAGTTTACACTAAAAGATGATAAATTGGATGACATCAAAATAATAGAAAAATCCAACACACAAATAAATAAAATGAATGAAATGCAAGAAACACTGAATGAAATGGTTTTTCAATCTGAATTAATGAATCATCAACTAGTTAACAAGGAAAAAGAAATTGAAAGGTTGAATCGAATAATATTGGAAAAAGAAAGGTTGATAAATAATCTGGAGAAAGATAAATCGAATGTGAAAGAAGAAAAGATTGTTGCTCTTAAAAATTCTCCAAAAAATGGGGTTGCAAAATTTAATATGAAAGATATCAAAGTGATCAAAGAGTTGAATAAAGTGAAAGGAAATTATTCGAATGTTTTCTTGGTAGAATTTAGAAAAAGCAATTACGCAATGAAAGAAATTAAAGACAGTGAAAACGAAAAAGAAATAATGAAAGAAATAGATTACATGGTTAGGCTTGCTTCTCCTCACATCGTTCATTTTTATGGTTACCTAAGAAATCAAGAAAATCAGTTTTGTTTGATGATGGAGTATTGTGAGTATGGCTCTCTTTTTGAATTTTTGCATGATGATTCTTACTCCGGTTTTGAACTCTCTTTGTTGAAGAAAGTGGATATGATGATCAGAATCACAAAGGCTGTCAATTATCTACATTTGGACAATAAAATTCACCGTGATATAAAGAGTCCAAACATTTTAATGGATAAAGCTTTTGATCCGAAATTGTCTGGTAATTCTTTTTTTTGCAAAAATTTAAATTTTTCTTAAAAAAAAATTAAATTAAAATGTTTTTAGATTTCGGATTATCAGTGGATTTAAATTCAGAAAAACAAGGGTATGAAACATATACTATCATGGGAAGTCTCCCTTGGATGTCACCTGAATTGAATGGAAACCTTTCGAAAAACAAAATTAAAAAGGTGAAGACGAAATACACTCTCCAAAGCGACATTTACTCCCTTGGAATAGTATTTTTAGAGATTTTGGAAAGAGATCCTCCCTCACATCCTCCTAAATCTTTTTTTATTCCAGAAAACATTGTCTTTCCAGATTACTGTCCAAACAGATTGAAAGAAATCATCAAACTTTGTTCCTCTCTATCTCCCGAAAAACGTCCAAGTTCACAAGAAATACTTTCTTCTTTTGAAGAGATTGGATTACTCATCTGATTCTAATTTTTAAAATATATTCAAAACAAATTAAAAATGCTTCTTATTATCTTTTTTGCAAAATTTCCTATACAATGACAAAGATCAAGAATGCTGATTTGAAAAGGAGAAAATAATTATTTTTAAAAAAAAAAAAAAAATGATCAACAAATTTGACCTTTTATTCCAGTATTCAAGAGATAGAGATGGTGCATCAAAATTACAGACATTATTGGAGGATGAATTATTCGAAAATAAATCAAATTTGAACAAAATAAATCAAATTAATAGATGCACCCCTTTGATGATAGCATGCGAGAGTAAAATATCAATTAATCATTTGTTAATTCTTGAATATTTCCATTACTCATTACAAATATATCAATAAGCAATATCATTCTTTTCTTATTGACATAATAGTAACATAATAATTATAACCGTTATGTTCAAAAAAAAAAAGATGGGAATTCTGAACAGGTGAAAATATTATTGAATAAAGGAGCAGATTTACGAGAAAATTGTATAGAAATAGCAAAAGAAAATGGACATGATAATGTAATAGAAGTGATAGAAGAGTAAAAAAAAAAAAAAAAAAAAAAAAATGGGAAAAATAAATTTAAAATTGAAAATCTAGATTCAAAAATTCGGAAGAAAATAAAAAACTGAAATTCAGGCCATACTTACTCAACAAAAGTTACGAAAACATAAATGATGAGGACAGCGAATCATCAGAAGATGACTACAAAAAAAATTATTACGACTACAAAAACCACAAAGAATATAACAAAAACTTTATTAATAATTTTGACGTGAAATCTCTGATATTCCATTCCAAAAAAATTGGTTCTTTCGTGGTTTTCTATTTTGCTCTCATTTTACTTTTTTTTTCAATATTCAATCCTTTTATTTCATTCATGGAACTTAATTCTTTCTAATCTTTAAACTAAATTATTTTTAAAAAAAAACATATGTACGTATTTTTCTTTTTTTTTTGTTTCTTTAATAAAAATTCTTGTCAATTTCAGTTGAGCAAACAGATACTGTTTCTGCATATTGCTTTATCTGTTTTTTCAAAATAAAATAAAATAAAATAAAATTAATAAAAATAATGAAAACAAAAATTTGATAGAAATAAAAAATTTTTTACAGCAGGTTTCGTCCAACCTCCAAAAGTCTTGAAATCACTAAAATTAGGCTATTTAAAAAATATGAAATAGCAAAAAGAAAAGAATTTTTCTCTTACAAGGTTATCATAATGAGCATACCAAATTTGAAAAGAACTATTTTTAAAGTTTGTTAGTTATTAAAATACAATAAACATATAAGAAAAAAATATACGAAAAGGCTGTGGAAGAACAAGTAATAGGGTTCCATTGAGAAGCGGAACTGTAAATTCCCACACAGGTTGATTTTCCCTAAAAAAAAATTGTTTAAATTAAAAATAATTTTTTTAATGAAATGAAAGAAATTAAAGGTGGATTACACATCCTTTGTACATCCCATCTATTGTTGAGATCATTGATTTGATAAAATTTACATTTATAGAACATGTTGTACTCCTGTATTCAAAAAAAGTATGAAAAAATAAAAATTCATAAAAAAAATAATTTTAAAAGTACCATAAACTAGGCGATTCAACATCAATCCACTTTATTTAAAAAAATTTTATTTTTTTTCAATGAATAATTTTTTTTTTTTGGTACCAACATATTTTTCACTAAAACACCTCCTCTTTTTAACTCGTTAACTGCATTTTGAGTTTGAGAAACAGGATCTTTTTTAGGATCTGGAAACAAATAAACATCCATATTTGCTTATTTTCGTTTTTTTATTTTTAAAATGTAAATTTTGATTCGTTTATTAATTAATTTATTAATTAATTGAAACCTATCCCTGCTGCATGAGCTGCTTTAATATTATCCACTCTTTTTAAATTAAATATTAAAAAGGATTCATATTAAATATTTCTTAAATTTCTATAATGCTGGCAAATATTCAAAAGATAATGATTACGCATAAGGATTCAATGCTCCATTGGATCTCAGTATTTGCATCACTCCAAATACATACCCTCCATCTTTCAAACATTTGTATTTTGTTTGGCTTACGTTACCCTGGAAATGAGATTGATCAAATCCAAGAGTAGCAAATACATCCAAAAAGAATAAACAAAGAAGAAACAATTGAATACTCAAAATCCACTTCATTTTTTTTTTTGTAAAGAATACAAATCCAATTATTTCAAGAAAGAACATTCATAATGATGTTTTATTTGATTGGAACAGGTTTGTTTATTGTTAATTTATTTTGAATTTATCATTGGGTTTTTGAATAAAAAAAATAGAAATAGATGGAATCAGAAGTAGAATTCCAAGATGTGATGTTCAAATTAAAAAATTGGACACATTGTGTAAAAATAGGAAATCTTCCATTTGGTAAAAAATTGTATTTATTGAGAAATATTTGAACATTATAAAAAATAAATCAAATTCATTACGAATATCAGATATTGATCATAATCATGCATTGAGATTCCTTTTAACATGGTCTGATAAAAATTCAATCAAATCAATATATGTTCACAGAAAAAAATCAGAAGAGAATAGCAACCATTGGATGGTTATCCAATTGAGTGATGAGAAATTGGCCAATGATCTGATGAATTGGATAGATAATGTTTACAATAAAGATCCCTCCTTTTTTGGGGAGACCAAAAGACCTTTGAAATCAGATATCTTCCTCTTTTCAAAGAAAAAAAAAGTATTAAGTGAAGTTCATAAAAAACATCTTGAAAAACGTAAAAAAATAGAAGAATGAATACATTTTCAAATTAAGTTTTGAAAAAAAAAAAATGATAAAATTTATTTTCTGAATTTTTTCTTTAATTTAATAATTATAAATTATAAAATAAAAAATTACAAATTAATTATAAAATTAATTGTAAATTTAAAATCAATTACAAATTAGAAAATTGAATGTAAATTTAAAATCAATTACACAAAAAATATACTAAATACTATTTTAAATAATAGATGATCAACCAAACAAAATGAGCTTCAAAGTGGAAATAGTGAAGGGATTAAAAAGAGATATTTCAAAACTAGTTAACCAGGGGTTTCTTAAAAGCAAACTCCTCGAAATGTTCTCTTCACTGTTTCCGTTGGTGAAAATGGAAATGAAAGAAAAATCGTGGAAAGGTTTTTTCTCTTTTGACACCGTCGAAAATGCTTATCTTGCTGAGAAAAAATTCAACAAATATGTTTTTGATTTAACTTATCAATACAGTCTAGAATTGTAAAACAATAAAATAAAAATAAAAAATAAAAAATAAAAAATGAAAAATGAAAAATAAAAAAATAAAAATAAAAAATGAAAAATAAAAAATAAAAAATAAAAATAAAAATAAAAATAAAAATAAAAATAAAAATAAAAAATCAAATGAAATAAATAAACATAATTAATTTTTTAAAATTTCCTAGAAATTGCGTTTTGAACAAACTTTCTTTCACTCCTCTTTATACGATCTCAGAAGAACAAATGAAGACATTGCCCGAAAAAAAATGTCCAACTAGGATTATTCTTGTTGACAAGTGCGAAGAAGTTCCAAATGCTTTGTCAAATCTTGTTGTCGGAAAAAAAGAAAAAATTTTAATCGTAAAAATGAAATTCTCAACATTTTTTTTGTTCTTCAAAATTTTTTTATTTCTTCATTAGGGGTAAAAAAAAAAAAATTTAAAAAAAATCATGATAAATAATTTTTAAAGAATGGATGTTGAATGGAGAGTTACATATGCAAAAGGTAATTTTTAAAAATAAAAAATAAATAATTAAAAAATGAAAAAAAAAATAAAAAATAATGTTAAAAAATAGGACAAAAACCAAAAATTACTTTGCTGCAGTTATCCAGTGAAGAGGTCACTGTTTTATTTCGTTTAAACAGGTTCTCTTTTGAGGAAAATTTGTTAAGATTTTTTGAGAGGGAGGATATTTTCTTTGTTGGAGTGGGTATTGAAGATGATTTTAAAAAGATGAACCAAGAATTCAACTTTGTCCCGAAAAATGTTTTGCCTATTGAAAGTTTAGATGCATTTTATAGATGCAAACCTAAAAATCTTGGGTAATCAAATAATTTTAATTTTAATTTTTTATTTTTTATTTTTTATTTTTTATTTATATTTATTAATTTATTTTTTATTTTTTAGAGCTTTGTCCTCAATGTTTTTGGGATTTAAATTGTCAGATACTATTGGAACCACAAATTGGGATGGTGATGTTTTGACAACCTCCCAAATAGAATATGCAGCATTAGATGCATATTGTTCTCTTCAGGTGTACAAAAAACTAAAAGAACTATCCGATAAAAACAATAAATGATTTTAAAATTAAAAAATATAAAAAAATTTTTAATTTTTTTTTCAAAGTTTCTCTTTTTTTTCGTTTTCATTTTCTCGTTTTATCTAAAAGAACATTATTTTTTTTTTTTTTATTATTTTTATATTTAAAGATTAATCCCCTTTGCACCAAGGATCTGACTGATCTTTTTGATGAGACTTAATTTAATGAATTGATCTCTGGTCAAGTCTCTCATGTTTTTGACGAAAAAGTCTTGATCAACAACGTTTTGATAGAAAGCGTCAGTCAACTTATGAATGGTGTCGTCAATAGCAAAATTTTCTGCAACAAGATTAAGCAATCTGATCAAATTAAAAATTTCATTAAAAAATGATGAAAAATCGAAAAAAAAAAATAATCAACAAATAAAATAATTAAAAATAAATCAATTTAATAAAAATAATCCATTTAAATAAATCATTTAAATTTTAAAAAAAAAAAACTAATCAAAAAAATAAAAAAATTGTTTTTACTGATTGGAAAGAACACTAGTGGGAACAACGATGGAATCAACAGAAATTTCCTCATTAGAGTTGTTCTTGCTGATCCACTCATCAACGTTGTTGATACGCAACTGATAAAAGTTAATTGAGTTGTTGAGGGAAAGGATTTCGTTGTTGTAAGAAGTGAGCGTGTTCTCAATGGAAGACTCCCTGTTGGTGAGTTCCAGCTGCACCTTGTTCATCTCGTTGGCCTCTCCTATGGTAGATTTCGCTTGTTTTTCGAGTTCTGTGATGAGATTGGTGGAAAGCTTGGAGATGAGCTCTATCTTTGGATCGATCTGTTGGGGTTGTTGAAGAGGATATTGATTGTTGTTGGGATATTGAGGGTTGTTGTTTGGATATTGAGGATTATTAATGTTGTTGGGATATTGAGGGTTATTGTTTGGAGGATACTGAGGAATGTTATTATTTGGAGGATATTGTGGGTTGTTTTGATATTGGGGAGGATATTGAGGATTATTGTTTGGATATTGAGGATTTTTGAGAGGATATTGGTTATTGATTGGAGGATATTGATTTGTAAATTGATTGTTTGGAGGATATTGGGGAGGATATTGAGGATTATTGTTTGGATATGGTGGATTTTTAAGAGGATATTGGGGTTGTATATTTTTTACAGGGTATTGTGGTTGGGTTGGTTTTGAGAATACTGGTGGATCTTCTGAAAATGCTTGAGCCATTTGTATGAGAAGTCCCAATAGATGGCACGTCTGTTGATTCCATTGATTAAGATATGGAAAATAACATTTCCCTGTTGAATCCACATGTTTGTGTTTTGGTTTTATTGCCATCTAAATTTTGTTTCAAAAATTTTTATAATATTTGAAAATTAGAAAGAATATTCAAATTATTCTCTTTTCTGATTCATATATATGTCTTTTTTCTTTACCCCTTGTGTTGGTGTTACGTATACATTTGGACATACTCTTGGATATTCCTTTTCTAACCATAATTTTATTGGGATGTAATATGGGGTGTTATTAAATTTTATTGGTAAAGTTCCAGTGAAACAAACTAAAAGCATGCTATTTCCATTATTATAAACTATTTCATTCAAAAGAAAGTATTATTTTTTTAATATTTGGTTAGATTTTTGAATTAATCTTTAATTATTTTACAAAATGTATCTGCAATTGGTTGTAATGATTGATATTGTTTGGTGACTTGAGTAATATCTTGCCTAATTTTATTTGCTGAAAATCCATACTTTTAAACATTTTGAAATATAAATATGTGAGAAAAAATTTATGTTTCTTCAAAATTTTTGATCATTATCTTACGGTTGAAATGATCTGTTCCAAATTATTTGACATTCTTCTTTAATATACAAAAATGAATGTTTTTATTCAAACAAAATTTTTTTTTTTATATTTTATTTTTTTCAGATAAATTTGGATTCAGATTAATTTCAAAAAAAAAACATTCTATGTTTTTGATGGTTTCAAAAATTAATCAGATTAAAATTTAGTAATTTTTTTTTCAATTGACATTTGTTGTTTTATTTGAAAAATTATGACAAGATTTTTTTTTGAAATTTCTTCAACATTAACTCTATTTTTGGAAACTAATTTTCTTTTTTTTTTATGAAATAAAATTGAAGGAGGAAATATAAATTTTGAATAAAAGATCAATATCCTTAAAGATAAATAAAAATAATCTCGGAGTAAATTTAACAAAACCTATCTCCCATCAACTTGCTCAAATATACTTTTAATTAGTTGTTATATAATTAATTTTTTTGATTTTCTTTAAAAACTCTTTTTTTTTATTTTTTTTAATTTTACTTTTATCAAAAGGAGGGATATTAAATTGAACTTAATATTTGAAATTTAAAGAATCAAAATTTAAAAATATAATAACAAAAACACATCATTAGTGGAAGGATTTTAAACCTTCTTTGCAATATTAAAAGAAATTAATGCCAAAAAAAATTTTTTTAATTTTATAAAATATATAATATAAAAAATAAAAAAAAATTTGAAATGAAGAACAAAAGCGGTATCATAGTTGAAAAAATAATGGATGATAAAGAATTGAATTTTGGGAATTTTACAGAATTAAAAAAGAAAAAACATTCAAATCCAGAAAGATTTTTCTCATTCAAAAATTACGACGAAGATAGCATTAAAAAATATTCTATGGATATTCATAATGAAAATAAATCAATAAATATGGAAAGAAATAGTTTTCGCTCATCAGAATCCAAACCAATAGGTATTTTTGGATTAATTGAAGAAAAGGATTCATATCCTCCCATCATGCAACCGAATCCTCAAATAGAAAGAAAAGAATCTTCCATCAAAAAAATATTGCGTAGAAATAAATCTATGGTAATTGAACAATTTACAATGAAATTATTATCATTCCTAAATTTAGGAAATATAAAAGGATAATTTCATTATAATAGAAGTTACATCCCCTTTTGATTATTTTAATTTATTGGAGTGGGGCTTATTCTCATTTTCTAAAATTATATACTTTTATAATCTTAATTTAAAAAATACTCTTTTATTTATATTTCAAATCACTCACTTTCTTCTTCTTTTTTTCCGAATTATAGTTGATTGAATCCTCTTTCCAAGAACAAATAAGCCCTAATAATGGAAGAAAAGGAAGCAGATTTCAAAAGAAAAGATTAGAATTGAATAAAGAAAAACAAGAGAAAATACATGTAAGAAAAATCACCAAAATGAATTCCTCCAACAAAACATATATTTCCTCCTAATAAAAAATATATATAAAAAATTTTTATAAATATAATAATAATCAACATATTATAAGAATAATACTTGAATCAATGCCACTTTAAATTATAATTTTTCTATAATTTTTAGTTGACCATGAGATTGAGAGAAATAGTGCAGAATAAACATTGTAGAAATGTCTTTACAGAAGAATATCAAACAGAAGAAAGAGAAAGGATCAATTGGCTCTTGCAATTGTGGCAAGAGATAGATTATTTGTTGGATCTCAAAAATGGGAAAAAAAGTATCGCTAATTCAGGAAATGATAGTGAAAATTCCATATTTGGAGAAATGAATTCATTAGTTTCGATCTCCTCCCTCTCATTTGAGATTTACGAATCATATTTCAAAGATACCAAGCATTCTCTCAAAGACGATAAAATATCCATCTTATTCAAATCTCATGTCGAGAAGTACAAACATGAGGGACAAAAAATCAGATTTTGGAAGAATTACAGCACATTGATGCAAATCAATCAGGTATTCAAAGATATATTCAAGAAAATCCAAATCTCAATCATCGAGGAACTAAAATTGAAAATCAATTCCATCTGGATCTGCTATATCCAAGAATACAACAACGGAAGCATCAGCATGGAGGGCACCAAATTTCCACGTGAACTTACCGGCGTTTACTATGCAGAGATCTCGCAAGAAGGAGAATCTACCGTTGATTTAAGAGCTGCCACTGTTGAACGTATCGTACAATGGCTCATCTGGAAGGGAGATAAAACCAATTTCGTCAATTTCATTGTGATGCAAGGTTTGTTTGTCGTTCCCGAGGAACTTTTTAAGATCCTCATAAAGATTTATAGAAATCCTTCTCTCATCGAGTATTCTGATAATTGCTCCCCCATTTTGGTGAAGCAGACCATCATTCAGTTTTTCAAGCTTTGGGTCGATATTTTCCAGACGGAAATTGAAGATTGCAGGAAGCTTTTGAATAAAATGATCAAGTTTGCCGAAAAAATCGAAGATCCTTCTTTCATGTTTAATTTATCAAAACTCGTAAAAAAAAAAAAATAATATTTTTTCTTTCTTTTAAATTTTTTTTTTAAAACTCAAAAATAAACCTTTTAAATTTCCTTAAATTTACTTTTTTTTTTTTTCTTCTAAAATCTATCTTTCTTTTCAAATTAATTATAGAAAACACTTACCCACATAACAGTAAACAAATCTATCAAACAAAAGGCGATCGACAACATCACCGAAGTTCCAGTAGAGTCTCTCGCCAATCATCTCCTATACTTGGAGGTGGTGAATTTTGATCGAATCACCTCGGGAGATTTCATGAAACACGAGGATTCGAAGGGGATCAATCAATGGTGCTTAAAATCCGCCAATATCGACAGTTTCTTCGAAAGATTATTTGCTCAGAACGATAAGAAGCCTGCCAAAGTCAATCTTATTTGTTATCTTATCAATTTGGCCAAGAAGGTTTTCACCTTGCGCAATTACAACACTCTCATGCAGATCAATGGAGTTTTCGCAAAGTACGTCAGTGAGGAGGATTTCTCGATGATTCCTCCCAAGGTTTTGGATAAGTGGATTGAAATGGAGGAGTTTCTTGGTGCCAGATTTAATTTCAAGAATTATCGTAAAAAATATCTTTTTTTTTTTTTTTTTTTGAAACAGAGGAAATTTATTTTTAAATTCAATTTTAAATTCCAACAAAAATTTTCTTTCATAATTAATTTTAATTTCTTTTTTTTTTTCTTTGCTCAGGTAATCAAGTTCGTGATAATCTTGAAGGACAGAAAGCTTGTGTTCCTTTTCTCGCTCTTCATCTTAAAGATCTTACATATGTTTGTTGCTCTTTTTCGAGTGTCGAATCTAATCATCTCATTCCTTATGAAGCTATTCTTTCTAAAGGAAAGATTGTTCAACTTCTTTTGAGACTTAAACACTGCTGGCAAAACACTACCTTTAATGTTTCACAAATTGTCTTGGACTATATCCTCAAGAAAGATTAATTTCTTTAAAAGTTTTTTGCTTTTTTGTTTAAAACGAGCGAGATCTATGTTTTTATAAAATATTTTTTGTTTATATGGACTAATATAAAAATAAATTAAATTTTTATTTTATTAAATTCATTCCCTTTCTTTTTTTTTGATTGAATAAATAGATCCAACCAATTTTTCACACTTTTTTTTCATCTTCAAATGGTTTTCTCACTGAAAAATTTATTTATATTTCAATAAAAAAAAAGGAAGATGAATGGAGGAATTACCTTTGAAAAATTACAAAAGAATTTACTTTATTCCATAATAATATTTGTGGATATACCCACTCTTTGTAGGATGTTGTTAATAAACAAATATTATAAAGAAAAATTGGATATTGAATTCGTATGGGAGAGATTTATCAAAAATAGAGATGTATATGAAGAACACAAGGGTATAACCAATGCTAAAGAATTTGTTAGGATAGGTAATTTTTCTTTTCTTTTAAAAATCTCTTTTAATTCCTATTTTTCTTTATTAAAGAATTTTATGGGTTGCCCGCTTTAAGGCGTGCAGATTGTTTACATAGTTCCTATCACTTAAAATTTTTGGCACAAAAGAATGCATCAAAGCTGATGAGTTAAAAAAAAAAAATAACTAAAAAATTAATTCAAAAAATAACAAAAAAATTAATAAACCTGTTTTATTAAAAGATGGCGAAGGAATAGTTTTGTTGGATAAAGAGTGTTTCTTTTCGGAGGTTATGAATGAGAAATTTATAAAGTTTTTGATAGATTTCAAAGCAAATCTAAACCCAAAGTCGTCAGAAAAACCACTACAAGGCATCTGCAAACACAAAAACTCATCATTAGAAATAGTTAAATACATGGTTGAGAAAAAAGCAGAAGTAAATTTGGAAAAAGCAGAGAATTTTTTGTCAATCTCCGATATTTCTTCAAAATTGTCTCCTCTAATGTTGTCTTGTACAAACAAAAACGTCAATTATGAAGTCGTAAAGTATTTGGTGGAGAGCAGAGCTGATTTGAATGTGGCGGAGAGTTTCAGCAAAGAAACTCCTTTCCACAAAATTTTTAGCAGATCACATCTAAGTTTGGATGTTGTAAAATGTTTTGTAGAAAATGGAGCTGATTTGAATACAAAAGAGGTTTATAACAATACTCCCTTTCTTTTTGCATGCAAAAAAAAGTAGAATATTTCGAATTTTTTTTCAATTTGAAAATTTTTTTTTTTTGTTCTCATTTTTATTTTTAAATTTTTTTTTTTTCTTAAAATTTAATTAAATTAGCGTTGGTTTGGATATTATTCGTTATTTTGTTGAAAATAAATGTGACGTGAATCAAATGGATTGGAACTACAATACTCCCCTTCTCATTCTTTCCACTCAAAAACAAGTTTGCATTGAAAAAATATCTTATTTAATAGATCAAAAAGCATTTTTGTATACCCCTGAAAAAGAAGGAGACTCAAAAAAATTTGAGCATCTTTATCTTCATCATTTCTTAAAAATTGAAAATATTGATTTCGAAATCATAAAATTTTTAATAGAAAAAAATATGAACGTAAACTCTCTTGATGAAAAACTTAATTCTCCACTTCACATTGCTTCATTTAATGCTTCCCTCAATTTCAAAATTATAAATTTTTTGATTTTAAATAAGGCGAAAGTAAATAGTAAGAATGTTGACCAAAATCTTCCTCTTCACTTTGTTTGTAAAAATAAAACAGTAAATTATGATATTTTGAAATCTCTTATTGATCATAAATCTAAAATAAATGAAAAAAACATTTCTGGAAACATCCCCTTTCATTTTGCTTGTTTTAATTCCTCTTCCCACTTTGGTGTTTTGAAAATTTTGGTAGAAAGCAAATCTCATTTAAATCTTCAAAACAAAAAACTCGAAACTCCTTTGCACAAGGCTTGTGCAAATCAATCTTTAGAAAATTCTTCAATAAAATATTTGGTAGAAATGAAATGTGATTTTACGAGATTAGATGATCGTTTGAATAATATGTTACATATAAAACTTTTCAATAAAAATTGTAATGTGGAGATCATTAAATTCTTTATAGAGTCAAAGTTGGGAATTAATTCTAAAAATAACTTTGATAGCACTCCTTTACATAAGTCTGTTCATTGTGAAAATATTCAGTTTGAAATAATAAAGTTTTTAATTGAAAATGGAGCTAATATTAGAGATTTGGACAAAAACGAAAGTAATGCTCTTCATATTGCTTGTGATAATCAATCTGTTACTCCTCCCATTTTAATTTATTTGATAGAAAATAAGGCAGATATTAAATTAGTGAACAATTTGGTAAATTTTTTATTTTTATTTTTATTTTTTTATTTTTATTTTTTATTTTATTTTTTTTGTTCAGAATTATTCTCCTTCAGATTACTTGAAGAAAAATCCAAAACTTCATCAAATGCTATCTCAATTTTTTACAAATTAGGATGATTTTTCTAAATAAAAAGTATTCAAAAAGCAAAATTAATTAAAAAAAAAATCGTTTATTTAATTAAATAATTTAAATCACACTTTTAAATAATTTTTTGAGAATATTTTTAGATTCCTTCTTTATACATTGTTCTTATATAAACAACTGTTTGCCATCAAAGAGATGTCTTCATTGAATAATGATGTACATCCATGTTGTGAAAATAATTGAGTCAATTGATGAGATAATTCTGTTTCTTGTGCTTCTTGGGGGAAATAATCTACTTCTTTTATTTTTATTGCAATCTCACAGCAGATCATTTTCAAATTTGACATAATATTTTCTTTCTTTCTATTTTGTGCAAGTGATAAAGATAAAAGAGATAAAATGGTGATCAAGCACAAGAAGTTTTTCATTTTTTTTTTTTGATTTTTAGTTGCTCCGTTGAAACTAATAAAATTTCCTTTCTTCTCCCATTCAATTCTTGGAGTCCAAACATTAACTTTATGAATTAATCAAAACTCTTAAAAATTCTAAGGTTTCTTTAAAACTTTGAGATAATCTTTTTTAATAAAATTTAAATTGGAGGTTAATTTTAAAATTGTATCTAAATAGGAGATCTTGGAGTTTATTTGAGGTTTTACTTGAAATAAAATATTTTGACTTTTTGGAATTTTGAAAAAAAAAAATGAATTCAAATTACCTGAATAATAATGATGAAGATAAAATTATAGAGTATTTGGAGCAATTTAAAGGATTGGATGCAGAATTGAAAAGATATTTGGCCAAATTAAAAATAAGGAGATTGAAGAGAAACAAATCGATGCCCATTTTCGACATAGATAATGAAATTGAGATCATGTTGCACAAATCAAAGAAACAAAAGATATATAGCATCTATTCAAAACAGGAATTAAAATCTCTTGAAAAGAAAATTTTGGAAATGAACAATATAACGTTAGAAGATGATAATGATGAGGTTGAAATCATCAATCCTAATCCATTTCCCTTGAAGATCAATAACAAAATCCCAACAAATAATACAAATAACACCAATAACAATATAAATAACTCAAATATCACTAATCCCGTTGAAAATAACAATGTGATTCAAATAAATGAAGATGAAGAATTAGATGGTAAAGAATATAAGATAAGGGAATTATTGAATGGAAGAGAAACAGATGAAGCAGGTAAAAAAAAATAAATACATTTTCGAATATCTTATGTTCTCCTATATAACGTATCCATCTATAATAAACAATTGAATATTTATATGTTTGAATAATTTTTTGGCGCAATTTTTGAATAATATTTAATATCAAGATATTATTTTTGATAGGCGTCATCATTGAAAGTAAAGAAACAGGAAGAATTTTGAGGCCATATATTTTTAGAGACAGGGTAGAAACTAGAAAGATGAAACTAAATTATGAAATACATAATTTCCCTCGTTCTTTGCTCTCTAAAGTTTCTCAGTCTAAAAACCATCAAAATCAAAGAGATAACATTGTTCCTCCAGTACCACAAAAAGTAAAAAAAAATTTCAAAATTATTTTATATTTTTATTTTTAATTTATTATTTCAAACTTTATTATTTTTTTTTTCTTTACAATTTATTATTTTTTTCAATTTTAATATTATAATATTGTTATTTTTTATTTTATTATTTTTTTTAAAGAAATTTTTATTAATAGATTTTTATTTAGAATTCTTTTCAATCAAAAATTTTTTTTGTTCTTTTTTATTTTTTTTTTTAATCATTTTTTTAATTCAAGAAAAAAACAATAGAAATAAAACAAGAGATTGATATCAATTCGGTCTATTTAACGGAGAAGGAGAGGAGGATCAAGGAAATTCTTGAAAAAGAAAACATTGTAATAGACTATCCCCTTCGCATCGACGTCAAAAAAACTTACACTATCGTTGAAGAAAACAAAAATATTTCAGAAAGCAAAGAAAATGAAGAAAACAGAAAAGAAAAAAACAGAAAAGTAAATAAAAATTAATTTTTTTTTATTTTTTTTATTGTATTATTATTATTTATAATTGTATTTTTTTATTTTTTTTTTTTTAAATTTTTTTTTTAAAATTTTTTTATTAATTTTTTTTTTATTTTTTTTTAAATTTTTTTATTAATTTTTTTTTTATTATTTATTTTTTATTATTTATTTTTATTATTCAAATCAGGAGAATTCACAACAGTATATTGTTCCTTATAAGAAGAAGACAATAGACTATTGCTATTTAGGAAGGAAATATGTAAGTCAAGTCAATAAATTGCTGGAGTTTTGTTTCTGGCCCTCCATTGACGTTTCTGACTCTTGTGATTTTCCTGACTACTCCGTCGTTGTTTTCTACAAACTTCTTGTGATTGGAGCTGGAGTAATAACGCCAGAAGGTTACATTTCATACATTGCTGTTCATCCTGAATGGAGAGGTCACAAAACATTTATTTTTATTTTATTTTTATTTTATTTTTTATTTTTTTATTTTTTATTTAAATTATTTTTATTCTTTACTAGATATTTTTTATTTAAATTTTATTTTTTAAAAATCATTTTTATTTAGGAATTGGAATTGCTAAATATGTCCTTTATTTTTTGATTAGTACTTGTCCAGGTAGGGATATTACTTTACATGTTTCTGTTGACAATCCTGCAATGATTCTTTATCAAAAGTTTGGTTTCAAGATTGAAGAATTTGTCATCAACTTTTATGACAAATATTACGATAAATCCAATTATAATTCTCATTCCAAAAATGCTTTTTTTTGTAGATTAAAAAGATAAAAATTTTTTTTTTTTTATTTTTTGAATATCATTTTTATTTCGTTGAGAAAAAAAAAAAAATGAACAATCAAAAGAAGAGAACAAATGCTCCTAATAATAATATTATTCAGAATACAAAAAAACTTAAATCAGATGAAAAGTATAATTTCAAATAAATAAACTTTATAAAATTATGCTCAAAATCTCCTTTTAAAATATAACGAATAATAGATGTGATGATAAAGATACAGATATAAAATGGAATAAAAAATTGGGATTGGTTGGTAAATATCCTTTATCAAAAGAATCATGCGAAATGAAGTTTAATTCATTGTTTGCATCAAATGGTTTCACTGAATTGCAAATTGTTAGAGATGAATATTCTTCATTTTCAAATAATTGGATTCAAAATGATTTATCTTCTGAAAAATTGTTAGGAAATATCTCCATCATATCACAAATACAGCAGACAGGAATCTTTTCAGTTCATGATAAAACAAATGTAAAATTATATCACATTTCAAATACGATTCCCTCCAATTATATCTTATTATTTTGTTAATTATGAAATTTCTTTTACTAAATCTTTTGATATTGGATTGAATATAATATATTATTTGATAATGAAATAGATAGATTGTGTTAGAATGATAAATCTTTCTATAATCTTTAATATTTTTGATAATAAACTTAACATCTTTTTTGTAAAAAGATTATTCCAGTCAAAAAAGAAAATGGGAAAAACAAATTTCCTCAAATGATGTCTTTCAACACAACGAACAAAGATATGTGGATAGAACAATTTTCAAACGTAGAAAGCATACTTCTGTCAGATATATCAAACCCAAACCTGCCTTCCTTCTTCGCAGACCATTCACTCCTCAAAACATTAATTGATTCAAAGATTCCTTTCTCAAGGGCAACTTGGTTGATCAAGATCATTTTCTTGAACAATACGAGACAAGAGAACCAATTGACACAACAGCCTATTGAACATTTCACTAAAAATTGGACAAGCATCATATTTTCTTTTTTCACTGATAAAATCTCTGAAGAACTCAAAAAAAATGAAAAAGAGAAATTTAATTTCTTTCATTTCCAATATTTTCAAAAATTGGTTTATTGGATGCACTGCGAACAGTTGTTGGACATGGGACTTTTGTTTGAGAAATTTTTTCTCTACTTTGACAACCTAAACGAACAACTTCAGCTTCTAAATGCACAAAAAAATGTACAGAACACCAAAAAGAGTGATATCATCAAAACAAATCTCTCCAAAAACTTTTTGTTCATTTTAAACTTTATATCTCCTTACGTCTCCCTCATTTTTTCCAAACAAAATTACAAAAACCATTTTCTTGACTCTCTTAACAACTGTTTGAATATCCTTCAGTTTGTCTACTTTTTTTCCGACAGTTTTCTATCTGAGCCAAAGAATGTCACCTTTATTTTCGTTCTCAAACTTCAGCACATATTATCTTTTTTGATCCGTTTTTCTTCTTCTTTCAACATTCTGGGAAATATCACCGATAAACAAAATGATGTCAAGCAATTTTTTGATCAGCTCTTTTTGAATACCAACTTGGAACATTCTTCTATTTCAAAGTATGTTTTGAGTAATGGTATTGTTGACAAAAACTATCTTTCCTTTCTTTACGATTGTTCCCAAAGAGAAACTTATTTTCTGAATTTTTCTGACAATTACCTCCTTCAACCCAGTACTTGCTATAAACAAATGTTGCTTAATCTCTTGAAAAAGCATTCTCAAAATGAGTTTGTCTCCACTTCTGAAAACTACTCTTCTTTATTCATCCAAAAGAAAATTATTGAAGATCTCTTTTCCACTCTTTTTACTTCTTCACAACAGAAAACATCCTACTGGAATTGTTTGAACGTTTTTTCTTTTCTTTCATTCTTTCATTCTTTTTTGATCACTTCTCAAAACAAAAATTCTGTTGAGAAACTTCCTCTCCAAAAGTCTATTTCTGTTGTCCTTGTCGATCTCATTTCCCGTTATTCTCTTTTGGAATCTTCCCACCTCAAAAACATATTCTTGTTTCATTTTACTCTTTTGTTGACTGGTTTGGCCCAAAACGAAGTGTTTGAGAGTGATAGATTCAGGAAATACATTTTGTTGTACCACAAAGAACCAGTTGATCAACATAATCTCCTCATTTCTCTCGTTCTTCTTTCGAAAGAAAATTTAATCAACATTTCTTTTGATTCAATCAAAAACAATGAAAATACCAACAGTTTCTATCTTCCTTTTTCAAAGTTTTTTTCTGAATTCTTTGATCAATTTCAACTCAATCAAGCCAATCCACTTGTACTAAATAAGTTAGGCAATTTACTCACTCCCAATGTTTTTAACATGCAACATACTAATCAAGATGAAAAACATCTTTTCCATTACTTTTTCGAATCTTTAAAGAAATCTCTTCAAAGAAAGTCTGATCCTCTCAAAATTTTGTATTCAATCAAAAATGTTCTCCATTTGTTCGAAGAAAACTTTAGATACAGCTTTATTGTGGACACAATCTTCTTGGTTATAAATCATCTCAAACAAATATATCCTTCATTGTTTGAACCTAACAACACTCCTTCTCCTTTTTTGAATTTTCCTCTTCTTCTCTATCTCAACAATTCTCTCATAAGATACCTCCCTCTGTTTTATTTATTGAATAAAATACATCCTCTTTGTGATTCCATTTTCAATGTAAAAAAAACTTTTTTTTAATCATTTTTTTTGAATTATTTTAATTAAATTTTATTTGTTTAATTTTTATTTAGATTCTATCTGGTATTCAACAAGGACTTCTCATTTCAAAACTTAAAGAAGTTTTAGAGGGAAAGAATTCTGTTTCTGAAAGTGGGCAAAATTCTCTTTTCACATTTGTTTTCACCCAAATAATCAATCTTTTGACAAACAAAAACGATTCAATGATATTGTCGTGGATCTCCAAAAAACTCAACGAATCACAACTAACAATCCAAAAAAAACTGAACATCTGTTCCCAAAACAATCTTTTTAACTCTTTGAGTGTTGACAACAAAGCAAATTCCATCACTTTTAAATCCAACAAAGTGGAAAGTAAATCGAAATCATTTGAATTCAGCGATAACTTGATGGATATGGATAATTTCGAAGCGATGGAAGATTGGTTAAGTGATGCCATCTCTTTTGAATCTGATTTCGTTCTTGTTTCACAGCTCG
The DNA here is from genome assembly GCA_024220525.1 of Cochliopodium minus. NCBI lineage: Eukaryota > Discosea > Himatismenida > Cochliopodiidae > Cochliopodium > Cochliopodium minus. Next base: position 34,394 of record JAMYWO010000144.1, read on the forward strand.
TCGCAAACTTTACTCTGGATAATTTCAACAAAACATATGAACAGTTGAAAGAGAAAATTTTCAAGAAAGAAATTTCAGATCTCGAGTTTTTCGAGCAGCTTTTTCAATTCCTCAAAACCCAAAAGACTTTCAAAGTGGATCATCTTTCCTTTTCCAACTTTTTTGATTTACTTTTTCAAATACTGAACCAAATCAAATTAGAATCTGGCTATTTATTTTTCTCTTATTCTAACAAACAAAATATCGTAGAAAATACCCCTGAACAAAGAATAGCAAAACTTTTGGAGAACAGAGACATCTCCCTTTTTATTGAGAAAAACAAATCTTTTCCTTACTTTTTCGATAAGATTGAAAATTCTTTTTACATTTTCATTTTCAATTGGTTGCAATCAAACATTTTGAATGATAACAAGATTGAAAAAGAGATTTTCTCCAATCTCATTTTTGAAATGATCAAAAACGGCTTCGGAAGCTTTGGAAATATTTTCCAAAACTCCTTCTCTCCTTTCTTGAACTATCTTCTCCAAAATCTCTCCATGCAAAAAGAAAAAGCGATTTCTTCTCTCAAAAACTTGGAGATCATTCTGAATCATCTTTACCATCTCTCACAGAACTCTCTTTTATTACAAACAATAGATCTCCAACAAAAAGAATCATTTGTCTTCTTTATCACACGTTATTCTTCTTTTATTCTTTTTTTCTACCAAAAGTTTGAAGAACAACAAATCAAATTTTGCGTGAATTGGCTCAAATTGATTCGTTTTGGCGAAAGAGATTCCTTGTTTTCTTTCCTTTGTTTCTCTTTTCTTCCCATCAATATTTATTCTCCTCTTTTCTCTTCCCTTTTTGATTCATCCATCAAAAAACTTTCTTTCTTCTCTTCTCCCACCAAAGAAAACTACATCAAAGAAATTTCTATCCTAAAAGAAAACTCGGTTGACATCTCCGACATTTTAAATCACTTTGAAAAAATAAACAACATAAACAATTTGATTTTTGTTGATAAAAATGAGAATGATGAAGAGATGAACGATGATTCAAACACTCTTTCTTTTCTTCTTCAAAATTTGGAACCAAGAAATCTTGCTAACGTTGCTTTCTTTGTTTCTATGAATTCATACTCTGGTGATACAAAGTTTGTTTCTTCTTTTTTTGACGAGTGGTTTTCCAAACTTTTGTCCCTTAAAAATCAAAACGAGAGGGTTCTATTCTTTGATCTTCTCAGAAAAACTTTGAGATACACTTCTTCCCTCTCTTTGTTTGACAAAAACATCTCTGTTTCGAATGCCAAAATCAAATTTTTTGGGTTGAAACCTTTCAAGAAAATTTCATCAGAATTTTTATCTTTCATTGAAAATCTTTTCAAAGGAATTCTTTCTTCTGATTTCATCAATGATGACATTTCTCTTCAACAAATTCTAATGAACAAATCTCCACTCAATCACTTCAATAATCAAACTATTTCCGAAAATTTAGCCTCCATGTTAGAATTGCTTCTCAATGAAATAGAAATACCCGAATTTAAAGAGAATCTCTTTTCTTTTTTCAGTTATTTGATGAGTATTGTCAATAATGCCAAAGAGATATATTGCAAGGAGATTAATCATTTTGATTTGCTCTTAAACACCAATTTCCACATCAAGAAAGATCAGGAACAAGAAAGAGCCCTCAATAATAACAAAAAAGAGAAAATACTCTTCTTATTTTCAGTTTTAGAAAAGTTTATCACTTTCTTGGTTAAAAACAAAGTGATCAATGATCAATTTAACTTTCTTCATCTCACTTTTTTTCAATATCTAAACACTTCTTTTCTTTCCATTTTTGATTTTTCTACTCAAGTTTTAAACCAATTATGTTCCATACTCAAAAAGATACAACTTTATTATCAACTTTTTTCGCAAAACGATACATTTGAATCAGATTTCCAACTTCATCTTTCTTCTAATCCTTTTTTATCTAATCAACACAAACAAACTCTCCTCCCTTACTTTCCTTTCTTGTTCGATAAAAAATCTCCTTTTAGTTTTCTTCCAAATTTCAAATCTGATCCTCTTTATGATGATTTTGACGATAGTTTCCTTAATCCTCACACCTTTGAAGCAACACCAACAAAACACAAACTTTCATATAGAAAATATGCAGTTGAATCTTCATTACAAATACATTTTTAGTACATAAATCAAAACAATCGATATTTAATAAAAAAATGTGTTTAATAATTTTAATCTTTTTGTATAAACCAAAATAAAATTATTCCCTGATTCAATTTCAGAAAACCTTTTTTGATCTCTAGTATCTCAAATAAAAACTAAGACCATAATATCCACTTTTTCTCACTCTCACTCTTGCTCCTGTCATATCATTATCAGTTATTTTAAAGTCAATTCTTCTTTCAAAGAAAAATTAAAAAAAATTGAGGAATGGAAGTTGAAAAGAAAAGAGAAATAGATCCAAATTTGAGATATGATAAAATTAAAACAGCTATATATTGTGCCCAATTTTTCATTCTTGGTTTGATATCAAGTATATTGGGCCCTAGTTTGGAAATTCTGGTAAGGAATATATTTTAAGCCATCATTTACTATCCTCATCCATCACTCAATTGAAAAGATAAAACATACAAAGTAAAAAAAAAAGTTTTGTGAAATTTATCCTTTAAATTTATGAACTTGCAAATTCCATATTATAGTTCCAATAAGAAAGAAATATCATCTTTATTTATAGCAAGAGGTGTTGGATGGATAGTGGGTAAAAAAAAAAAAATGGAAATAATAAGAAAGATTTAATTGTCTTAAAATCTTAAATCTATTTCAAAAAAAAGGATCTGGGATGGGAGGGAAATTGTTTGGGTAAATGATTTTATATTAAATAATTAAATTTAAATATAAAAATATTAAAATATATAATAATTAATAAACTAAAAAGATACTTCAATGGACACAAAATTTTGATTGTATCTCTTTTTACCATTTCTTTGTCACATTTTTTGGTACCTGTCATACATTCTGTGTCCGTTTTGTTCATTGTTTTTTTGTTTTTGGGATTAGGAGCAGGATTAACAGAGATGGTAACATAATTTATTAATAAAAAATTTTAAAATAAAAAAAACTATTTATAAAAAAAAAAGGGGTAATGAAAAAAATGATGAGATTTAGTTTATTATGGAAATATTACTTAAATTTGAAATAAAAGAGGTAAATTAAATGATGTTTGTTTTTTCTTTCAAATTTTTTTTATTTTTCTTTCTAACAATTTATTATCTGAATTTTATTAAATTATTTTAATTTATTTTATTAAATTATTTTTAGAATTTTATTAAATTATTTTAATTTATTTTACTTTTAACAATTTTTTTCAACAACACTCATAATTTATTTTTATTATTTTATTATTTTTTTAATTAATTTATTTTTTAAAATATTCATTCTTTCCAACAACATTTTTTAAATTTATTTTAAATATTCATTAATTTAATTTTAAATATTAGATATTTTAATTTAAATATTAGATATTTTAAATATTTTTAAAATTTTGTTTTTAATTTCATTTATTTTTTTAAATTTTTTTTTAAAATTTGATCAATATGAAAGGAAATACATTGTTGATTTGGCAATGGAAAGAAAAAGTTCAACCATACATGCAATTTTTGAGTTTTTGTATTGGATTCGGGGCATTGTTGGCTCCTATCATTTTGGCTTTGTTCATGGAGGAGGAGAGTTATGATTTTTCTGTAAAGTCTACTTATTGGACCATCGCCTCCCTCATCATTCCTCTTGCCATCTCTCTTTTTTTCTTCGAGTAAAAATTTTTTCATTTAATTTTGAAAAAAATTAAATAAAAAAAAAATCAAATAAAAAGTTCATTTGAAAAAAAAAATAATTCAAAAAATAAAGTTAATTCAAAAAAAACAATAAATCTAAAAGAAGATAAAATTAAAATAAAAAAAATATTAATAATTCAAAAATAAAAATAAAAATAAAAATAAAAATAAAAATAAAAATAAAAATAAAAATAAAAATAAAAATAAAAATAAAANAATAAATTAAATAAATTAAATAAATTAAATAAATTAAATAAATTAAATAAATTAAATAAATTAAATAAATTAAATAATAAAAAAAAAAATAAATAAAATAAATTGAATAAATAAATTATTAAATAATAAAAAAAATTTATTAAAATATGTAAAAATTTTTTTTACTGTTTCCTGTCCATTTAATGTTGAAGAATTCAGAATATTGGATGTTGGAAATCAAATTCTTTTGGAGGTAATAAAAGTTGATGGCCAAATAAAGAGGATCAAGCGCAAACAGGTCAAAATTTCCTAACAAAACTTGTGTTGCGCTGAATTTTTTGAGGAGATCAATTTTCGGAAATTTCATTTTAAGAGGTGGCAAAACTAAAGAAAATTTTTTTTTATTTTTACAATAAATTATTTTATTTTCAAAAATATTTTTTTTTTTTTTTTTTTATTTTATTTTTCATTTTTTTTTATTTTAAATTATTTTCAAAAAATTTATTTTGTCAAATTTTTTATTTTTTGTTTTAATTTTTTGTTTTTTTTAAAAAATATTATTTTTATTTTTTTTACCATTCCAAAATTTGAGCTCTTTTCTTGCCATACATTGCTTTGCTTTTTCAATGATGAGGGGGCCATGGGGCTTTTGGAGTTTTTCTCCGAAATAAAGGGCATTCTGATACATCACCTTGTTTTTCCAAATAACCTCCGTAAACTGTCCATCGCTGCTCAAACCCTCTAAAAAAAAAAAATTAAAAAAAAAAAATTTATAAAAAAATTAAATAATAAAAAATAAAAATAATTTTAATAATCAAAAATAAAATATAAAATATAAAAAAAATATTAAAAATAAAACATTAAAAATATTTTATTAAAATTAAAAATAAAATATTAAAAATAAAATATCAAAATCAATTTTTTAAAATTATAAAATCCAAATTTAAATTATAAAATATTGAAAAAGTAAAAATTATAAAAAAAAATTTTCAAAAACAATTTTTTCTTTTTTTTTTTTTTTACTCATAATTAAATCAACAACACCATTTTGCAAGTTTTCACACAAAATTTTGTCTTCCAACTTGGTGTCGGATTCATACAACTGATAAATTGCATCAAAAAAATGAAGGGACTCCAAAAAAACACTACAAAAGCAACCGAAGAAAGATTTGTAGTATTTTTCTCGGAAATTTTTGTCGGAGCACATCTTGAAGATGTAGTGTTCGAATTTGAGGTGTTTTTCATTTTCTGGTGGAGTTTCAAAGTCTTTGGGTTTGTAGAGATCCCAGAAGTGTTTGTTGGATTTTTCTTCCCAGCAAAATTTGGTGTCTTCTGTTTTTGGCTTTACAAGCACATAATCATCCAACCTATTTGTTAATAATGAAAAAAAAAAATTAAAAATTAACTGAAATAAAATAAACAATAAAATATAAAATAAAAAAATGAAAAAAAATTTTAAACAAAGAAATTTACTGAAATGATAATAAAAATCAAAAAAATCAAAAAAGTCAAAATAAATTTAAAAAATCAAATGATTTAAACAAAAAATAAAATAAAAAAATGAAATAAAAATAAAAAATAAAAAATATGAAAAAAATAATTATAAAAAAAATCAAAAATTTAAATAAAGTAAAATAATTTAAGTAAATTGAAAAAATATGAAAAAAATAATTATATAAAAATAATTTATAAGTAAATTGAAAAAATCATAAAAAAATAAAAAATTCCAATAAAATGAAAATAATTAAATAAAGCAAAAAAAAACTCTTTACAAACCAATATTGGAAGATTTTTTGAGAAAATCAAGAGTTTCAGGAGAGACACTACCACGCTCATGTTCTTCGAGTAATAAGAATCTGGCCTTCTCTCTGTCGTTAATGCTGCAAAGACTTTCGATGTAGTTGTTCTCCTTGGGCTGTTCACTAGGCCCGAAAAGGATATCTCCCAATGTGTAAGAATCCTTGTAATCTTCGTTTTTGATGAGCTTTGCATCGTAATATTCAAATGAATTAATTTTTATGTTGGGATCTATCTTGAATTTGGAGGTGATGAGTCTCTTCATCTTATCATTTTTGTTGTATTTGATCATTAGAAGTATTTTTGGCAGATGCTTCTCTATTGCTGATTTTATCAGTGATG
>JAMYWO010000144.1:40647-56580 GCA_024220525.1 Cochliopodium minus
TGTCAATACTCTTTCCAACATGATATCAAAATTATTCATTATACAATGTTCCACTAAGAAAATCCAAAGAAATTTAGAATGTTCAGCTCAAACTTATTTTTTTGTTTAAAGTTTTTACCTAATTCCAATGGATTCTCTTTTGATACTATCAATTCTATCGAATGATTCCAAAGACAATAAAATTTGAAAGAATTTATATTCGAATATTCTTCCCTTTGTCCAAAATAATTGCTTGCAACAATGGACCAAAATTTTTCTTCTTCCAATGATTTTTTCCAAGTTTTACATACCTTTCAATTTTAAAAATAATTATATCAATATAATCTTCGGAAAAATCTTTCAATTATTGATTCAATTTGTTAAAATAGTTCCATTCCATTAATTTATCATATGACCTGTATCTAACAATATATTATTTTATTTTTTAAATATTTTTACCAATCTACATGAAGAATAAAGGGTTATAGGATCACAATAGATTAATACTCTTTCAAGAAAAAATCTTGCACCAGTGAAGGCCATATCTTTCTGATTGATCTCCATTTTGGGTGTATTCTTTCTCAAAAGGCTCCATATATCCTTTTTCTTTAATTTGAAGATGTTTTTAAAAAGATCCCAATTCTCCATTCAAAATAAAAATCTAAAAGGTGTCTTTGTGTAAAAATCAATTTTATATTTTATTTTCAAAATTATTTTATTTCACAATCAAAAAAAAAAAAAGAAAAAAGAAATTCAATTATCAATGTCCAGCTTTTGTTCTAAACCCTTCAAATCTACAGAATCAAAAGAAGATTCAGAATCCTCGTTTTCTTTATCCTTTTGAACAACCTGAAATAACTTGTGGTTTTCTTTGTGAAGGAGGTTGGGAATCTCAACACCCAGCCTGGGAGGAGGGGTGGTAGTGCCATTACGCTTGGGAGAAAAAAGAATTTTCTCATCAACAGAGCGAACACCAGGGAAAGCCTCAATATTAGAAGGGTTAGAACTTTTACGACGATGAGAACTTTTGGGAGTGAAAAGAGAAAAGAAAGACTTTGATTTTTCCCCGTTCTTCTCTCCGTTGAGATTGAGCCTAGAAATGACAGGCTGTTCTCGAGAAGATTTCACTTCGTTGTTTTTACCCTTCATGATTGTTCTAAAGTTGGGTGAATCCAAGTTGGTGATGTGGGAGAAAGTTGGAGACTTGTTGTTTCCGTTCTTCTCTGGTTTATCAAGTATTGGAGAAGAGTCCATCGGAAAGCCTATTTCAGAGTCTTCTGTTGAATCCATTATCCCAAACAACGATCTTTTTTGGGAGGTGGGAGGATTTTTCACTCTTAAACTTCCGCCCACCACTTGGTTTTTGGTGTTGAACTTGGTTATCATAGATCGTAAGCCTACTGTTGGTTGTTCGTTTGAGAGGTTGACAGAATTGGTTGTTTCCCTTGGATTGGCGGTTCGTTTGATCGCTACTGTGTTTCCTTTTTCGTTAGCTCTTTTATGTCCCTTTTTTTATTGATAATAAAGTTTAGATTTAAGATATATTAGTTTTCAGGGTTTCAATATGATTAATAGAAAGCAGTATTGACTTTAAGAATGTTCATATTATTATAATATGTTTAAAAACAAGCTATGAATTTTGATTTTGAATAGATAGATATCTTTTTATAATTTGGTACTAAAATTCCTTTTTTTCTTACATTAAAATGGTTTTGATTGAATATCCTCTCATTTTCATACAATTCCTTCGCCATCTTAATCATCTTATTTGCCTTATTTGCATTCCAAATAGAATTGCTGCCATTTTTCTTGATTTCCTCTTCCTTTTTATCATTGAGAAATTGTTCTAATCTCCTTTCTTTTCCATAAGTGGAATCAATGTTATCAGAATAAGATCTAGGTCTTGATTGCTTCTTTTTCCTTTTTTGATTGATATATGATCCCTTGCTTGCATATTGCGAGATGTGTATCTTCGTCTTTTCTATCATCTCATTCTGCCATAACTCATAATCATTATCTTGAGAATATAAGTCATGTATTTTTATTTCCTTTTCGAATTGTATTATATTATATTCATCTGACATTCTTTCAAGATGCAATTTCTTTGATAATTCTTCCCAATCATCTCTTAAATCGTTATTTCTATGTGTCAATGAATTGGATGAGATGATATTTACTCTTTTTGGTGTAACTACTGGGAAATTGTTATCCTTTGGTTGTAGTGATAGATAATTGAATGGATGTGATGGTATTTTCTGTTTTTGAAAATTAATCTCTTCATTTTTATAATTTTGAAGTAAATTGGTGCTAATTGATGGATCTATTGATTCTTTATCTATAATCAATGCTGAGAATTTGGGTGTTTTTACAATCAATGAACCCTTATTTCTGCTTTTACTCTTTGGAGATTCTTTATACAATGGATTTTTGACTATTTGGTTTGTTATTATGAGGAATAATTTTAATAAGTAAAGGTAAAATTTAAATATATTTTGAAGATTATATTAATTTAAATATACCCGTTTGATATATTGGATTGATATTATTTATTTCATCAGATTGATCTTTTCTTTTTAGTCCATCTCTTGATAATCTCAAATCATCCATTATATATGAGAATATTTGAATTTCTTTATTCAAATTTTTTTTAAATTTTAAATTATTTGTAAAGGGTACTCAGCAAGAAAACAATTGAACTCCCATTCCAACAAATATCTCCTTATAATACATTTCATCCTATTTTTCTAAACAATTTCATAAACAAATATTCAATTTAATAAATAGTGACTCGATTCTTTATTTATTTATTTATTGGGGAAGATTATTGGCAAGTATAGATTGAAAATAAAAAATATGAAAGTGAAATATTTTTTCTTGTTGATTGTATCAACGATTATATTCATTTTTTTATTTTTTAACTCAATAAAAAAAATGAAAACAACAAATCTTCCACCACCTAATGAAGAAATGATTGAATATTTCAATGTAAGGACACAACAACACATTGACAGAGTAAAAAGGAATATGATAGGTTAAATAAATCAAAATTCAACAATCTGATTAATTAATTGAAATAATATTTTGAATAGTAATGGAGGGTTATTTGAATTTATCTTTGGAAGATTTGAATGATAGAGGAAGAGTTCATGATAAAAGTAAATACTCAAATAAAGAGAAAATTGGTTATATCTATTTGACATGGAAACATTATGTGAACAGCAAAGGTATCAAATATGAATATCCTGAGCAGTTGGTTGAAGTGGTTAAAAAAGTAAAGAGAAGATAATTATTAAAGAAAATTAAAATTGAATATTTAATGAAATTAGGCAATTGAACATCATGTAAAAAGTAACAGACACCATACTGAATTTCACAAAGACATAAATGGTAAATAAAAAGCATTTTCTATTCATAATATTGAAAAATACTTTAGAAATGACTGATATGGACATGGTTGAAATGGTTTGTGACATGACAGCAATGGCTCAAGAATTCAACTCTGACAAAATAGATACATCATGCAAAAGTTATGTTGAAACCAACTTGGAAAGAAAATTCAACTTTTCAACACAAAAAAAAGGATTTCTTTTCGAAATTATAGAAGAAATGGACAAAAGATTAAAAATTCAAGCAAACAAATTAAAATAAATTTTTTTTTTAAAATAAATTAAGTTTTTTTTTAATAATTTTAAAAGTTAGTTTAAGTAAAGTTTTAATCTGAAAGCATCTCCATGGTTCATATAATATCTTGGCAATTTTTTTGTTTTGATGAAACCCATCTTTAAATATAATCTGAGAGCTCCCAAGTTGCAGGCTTCTGTTTCGAGAACTATACAATCACAACCGTCTTTCTTCATAATATCAATTGATTTAGAAACTAATTCAGTTCCAATATTTCTTTTTCTGTAATCTTTATCTACTGCCAACATTGCTTTTTTTTTTTTTTTCAGTTTATTGAATATTTAAATTCAAATGTTTTTGTTAAAAGTTTCTTTGAATAACAGTCCATATTTAATTTATTATCAACATATATATTTTCATAGTTATATTGACTGGTATATTATTATTAATTCAAAGTTATATTATCATATATTTATTGCTTCTTTACCTATATAACCAATCAATTTATCTTTTTTTTTTGTTGTATTTGATACTACAGCCCCAATGATTTTATCATCATGATGTGACTTTTATACAATAGAATTTAAAAAAAATTAGTTGATTTCATATTATTTTTTACCAATAAAGACAAATGAGGCCAACCATTCATGAAATATCTGTATGTATAAATGGAATATGGTTCAGATAAATCTAATGACATTAATTCAATTATCCTTGGCAATTGTGATTCACTATTATAAAGTGAATATTTGATGTCTATATTTTCTTCATTTTTATTCACTTCTATTTTCAAGTTTTCCTAAAAAAAAAAAATAAAGTTTAGTTTAATAAGTTATTGGAATGGATGGAATCCAAATCAAACAATTTACCTTATTTTCATACATTTTTTTTTTTTTTTTTTTTGTTTTACAAGGATATTAAAAAAAATAAAAAGAGGATTGTTCATTCAATTCTTTAATTCAATTCTTTTGTTAAATAGATTAGATTAGATAATGAAAGGGCTTGGAAATTTAACTCAAATTATATCAAAAGAAGATATGGGTAAAAAAAAACCATATTGAGAAGAATAAATTTTAATTTCATAAAAATAATTCTTTTTATCACGAAAATAAATGAACATTTCAATATCCAATTTATATTTCTTTGAAGAAAAGAATATTTTTAAAATGATGAGAATATTAATATTTTATTCACAAATCAAAACTGATATTTTAAAATAACTTATTTCCCATTCATTAATTAAATCTATAATTAGAATTGGATACTATACATTCTCATTGTAAAAGAGGAAATCTTGAAAAAGTAGTGAATATGCTGAGAGATCTCAAAAAGAAAAAGAAACAAAAGGCAATAAACGATCAAAACAATAATAATCAACAAACACCACTTCATATCTCTATCATGAATCATCATTTAACCTTGGCAAAGGCATTAATAAAATTGGGATGTAATGTGAATTTAAGGGATGTGATAAAAAGGACCGTAAAACTAATAATATCTTCAATTTTAGTTAAATAATCTTCTAATTTTATTGAATCTTCAAATATAGCCACTATTATATTGTGCAAGATATGGATTATTAGAATTATTCGATTTTCTGATTGAAAATGGAGCAGATAATGAAGTGGAAGACGGATACGGTGAAAATGTAAAAAAAATAAAAATAAAAAAAATAAATAAAAAAATCAAATTCTTTAAAAATCTCTTCAACCATTTAAAACATTAAAGTGTATACATTTGGCAGTTGCATCATCAAATCTCCAATTCATAGAACATCTTTTAAAGAAGAAAATCGGGAACATAGGACGTCAAAATTACAATGAAGAAACGCCTCTACACAAAGCTGCTCGATTGGGAAACCTTTCTGTGGCGGAACTTTTGATCAAGTATGGAGCGGACATAAATGTGATAGGTAATGATGGGAAAGCTTGTGATGTTATCAAATCCGATAGTCCTGACTTTGAAAAGTTAACTAAACTTTTATCCAATAGCAGCGGAAACAAATGGAACACGTAACATTTTTTTTTTTTGATTACATTTTAATTAATTTGTAAAAAAAATTTTAAAATTCATAAATATTTGTCAATAAAAAAATTAATATTAAAAAAATTAAAATCAAAATAATTAAAATTTAATTTAGAATTATTTCTAATCCTTTTAAATTCTATTATTCTGGATACCAACAAATTTTTTTTTTTGATAAATTTTTTTCTTATAACATTTTTATTTTCTAAATTAACAGATTAAAAGATCAACTTAATAAAATCACACAAAACTCTTCTTTGGAAGAAATGTTGCAAGAGTTCAACGAGAACAAAGAAGAGGAGGCTTCTTCTGATCTCCCCCTCTTCATGCAAGATCATGCCATCCTAAGAAAGGGAAGTTCAAGTAAATTAAGAATAAGATCAAAAGACACTGTCAAGACCTTATTATGGGCACCTCAATGGGTAAAAATTTTTTATTTTTTTATTTTTTTGTTTTTTTTTTATTTTTTTGAATTATTTTTTTTTATTTTTTTTATTTTTTTTAATTTTTTATTTTATTTTTTATTTTTTTATTTTAGTTTTTTATTTAGTTTTATATTTTTATTAAAATTTTATTTTTTTATATTATTTTTTTATTTTAACATTTTTTCAAGTTGTTTATTTTTTCAAGTTGTTTATTTTTTTATTTTTTATTTTTATTTTTTATTTTTTATTTTTTTTATTATTTATCAATATTTAAATTTTAATATTGTGTTTATATTTATTATTATTTTATATTATTTTTTAACTTTTAATTTTTTATTTTAACATTTTATTTTTTATTTTTTTTTAGTTTTATATTTTTTTATTCATTTTGTGTTTTATTTTTATAAATTCTTTTTTTACAGTGACAACAGTAGATAAATAAGAACCATACTGAGCAGTAGTCAAACCATCTCTACTAATAGAATGCAAGCAAATGAGCCTCATTAATTTGAAGAAAGGAGTTATTTTATCGACCACTTCGGTGACTAATTGCTTCTCAAAAGTGTTGGTGAGGAGATCTCCCTCCACATCGAATATTTTGTTTTCTGTTGCGAATTTTTGCCATTCATGTAGTTTAAAAAATAAATGGTAATGTAATATCAATGATTCTTGTATGGAACTTTTTCAACAAAAATTATTTTTTTAATGAAAAAAAAAAATCCTGCAATAAAAAAATTCTAATAATAATGAATCTATATCTTTATTTTAGTTTATCAAAAAAATTTTTTTAGTATAAATATCCAATTATTTTAAAAAAATAAAGACATTAAAAAAATAACGACATTAAAAAATTTCTTAAAAAAAATTTAAAAAAAAACATAACATTAAAAATGTCAAATAAAATTATTTTAATTGAAAAAATTAAATAGAAGAAATCTAAAATTTAAAAAACCAAATTTATTATTAAAAAATTGATAAAATCAAAAAAAACAAATTAATAAAAAATTGGGGAAAATATTTGTTTAAAACAATTTTAAAATCATTTTAATAAAAATAAAAAAAAAATTATACCTTATTGATTTTAAATTGTTGTTTATAAATTCCCTGATTTGGGATAAAGTAGCCTCAGCAGAACGAAAATCTTTGATAGCAATTCTTCTTTCCATGCTGAACTGGTGCAACTTGACTTGAGCAGACTTTAGCTCCTCGTCTCGTATTGAATTAAACACTTCGTCATTAGAGTTGAGGGGGACGTTTATTTTTTCTCCATTAATTGTGTATCCTATACTCTCTGGACTTGTTTCTAATCTGCCATATCTTATCGGGAAATTTTCATCTAATATTCCTGTTTTTTTTAAAGTTAATAAAAATAAAAAAAAATTAATTATTTTTTTATTTTTATTATTTTTTATTTTTTTATTTTTTATTTTTTTTTGAAATTCATTTATATCATATTTTTTATTTTATTGATAATTTTTTTTTATTTTTTTTTATTTTTGAATTTTTTTTACCATTATATGTATTTTGAGATATTAATGGAGTAAGAAAATCCACGTTTCTGTCTATTACAATCATTTCTTCAAATCCCCTATCGATAATTATCGGTTTATTTGGCCTATCATAGTTCTAAAAAAATTAATTTAATTTAATTTTATTTTTTATTTTTTATTTTTTATTTTTTATTTTTTATTTTTATTTTTTATTTTTTATTTTTTATTTTTTATTTTTTATTTTTTTATTTTTTTACAGGTATTTTATTCTCCATTAAATTACAAAAAAAAGAAGCAGCTTCTCCTACTCCCCTGAATTTCTGAATTCTCCCATACAAGTCTTCGAACTTTCTCACAGAGTTGGACAATAAATAAATCATTGAGTAGTCTTTTAACTATTAAAGATATATTTTTAAATAAAATTTTAAAAAGTTAATTTTAAGAAATAAATAATTTTTTCTATATGAAAAAATTGTAATAAAATTATTTGTTAAGATATTTTATTTTTATAATTTTTAAATTTAATTTAAAATTTTTGTTTTTACTTAAATTTTTACTTTAAATAAAATTTTTAAAATTAATAAAATTTTTACAATAAATAATTTTTTGAAAGTGTTGGTGTATTCCATGGAGAGATAGTTATCCTCCAAAGGAATCAAGCCCAGCTCAAATTCCATGATATTAACATCTCCATACACGCCCTCCTTCTCTAAGTACTCCACACAAAAATCGTCCTTCTTAGGAACGAAAATGAGGTAATACGTTATCTTTTGTCCTATTTCTTTCATCGCTTTTATTTGGGAGGTTAATGTCTTTATGTTTTCTATTTTGGGTGAGATCGTGTAGATTATCATTGTTGCTTGTGTTTGGATTGGATTTGGCTGCAGATTATGGATGTTTGTTATTTCTCCCCTTTCTTTGAGGGTCGCGAAGGTGATTATTGTGTTGAGTGGTTTGATTATATCTTCTGATAACATCAGCAATTTGCTTCCTTTATTCATCTTTGTTGACAATTTGTTAGTCATTTGAATTCAATCAACTTTATTTTACAATGTTGATGTTATACATTCATTTATATCGATATATAGAATATTTGTTTGAGCGAGTGGGAGATTTAAATTTATTGTGATAAATATTCAATATTACAAATTAACACATTCGATGCTATTGATCTTAATTTTAGACATATAAAGTATTTCAAAAATAAAAAAAAATATTTATCGTTATAAAATTTCCTTTGAAATTTTATTCCCAAATTTTTTTTTCATTCTTACTTTCGTTAATAATCCCATGAAAATGATTGTGTATCTATTTCTGAAATCTATCAGAGGGACATAAGATTTTTCCAATTTGCACTTTCCTTTATCCATTTTTTTTTTTATTATATTCGTTGAAAGGTGGAAAAACTTCATTTTTATTCCGACAAAAACATTTGTAAAATGGTTCTTGATGTTTCAAAAGATGATAGTTAACTCCCAACTTTATAAATTACAAATTTTTGATATCATAAAATGTATAATCCCTCATAGATATAAAAAGATAGGCAGTACCAAAAAATTAATCACTATATACTTTCAAAAAAAAAAAAAAAGGTAAAAATGTGAGGAATCAAATAATTCTTTTTTTATTTTTTTTTTAGAGATTATCAATGGTATCTTCAATCGACATCAAAGACTTGTTAGCATTGTTGTTCTTTCTCAAATCACGAAAGTTCTTGCCACCCTTGAAAGAATCAATGATGCCATCCAAAACACCCTCAGTGGGTTTGCTCTGGGTTTCCTTGTTGAGCTCCTCTCTTTTCTTCTTCTTCTCCTCTCTAAGTCTCAAAGTCTCCTCTTCTTTACGTTGCTTGATCAAACCAGAGTGAGCGTCAGAGAGGCCGCCCATGAATTCGGAGATGACCGCGAAGAACTTTTCAGGGGAGGACTTCTTAGGATCTTCTGCGTACTTCAGGCAAAGTTTGTTGAACTTGCTTTCTGCCTTTTGGAGCAATTCTTTGATTCCTTGAACTATTTTTTTGTTTAAAAAAAAGAGGAAATAATCAAAAATGAATTTAAATTTTTTTAAATAAATTTAATTTTTAAAAAATAAAAATAAAAATTTTATAATTTTACCTTTTTGATTTGCTTGTTGAAGAAATTTGGACATTTCTTCTCTGAATTTGTCTTTCTCCCCGATTGACTTGATCTTAGGGTAAAGATCCTCGATGTGCTTGATACCCTTTTCGAGGAAGGAGACTTCAGCGGTGGTAGAAGGAAGATTGACACGAGCAGCACTTTGGATGTGCAAAAGTTCCTTACTCCAAAATCCTATTTAAAAAAAAAAATAAAAAAATTAACATAAAAACAATTAAAAATAAACGAGAAAATGAATAATAAAAATAAAATAAAAATAAAAATAAAAATAAAAATAAAAATAAAAATAAAAATAAAATAAAATAAAATAAAAAATAATGAATAATAAATAATAAAATATAAATAAAAAACTAATAAATAAAACATTTTTTTTACCCAACAATTGAGGATGTTTTTTTTCTAAGAGCTCGATGACGTAATGGTAAAGAGTGTAGTCCTTACGGTTCATGGACTTTGTTTCTCCTAACTTTGCGATTGCGTCAATCTGAAAACCTGCACAGTTTCCTCTGAAAGTACCTCCATTAACAAAGTTACCCAAATGAAGGAGAATCTGTTCAACAAAATTTTAAATTCAATAAAATAAAAAAATAAAATAACACGAAAAAAATAAAAAATAATGGAAAACAAAAAATAAAAAAATAAAAAATAACATATTAAAAGTTAATGAAAAATAAATGGAAAAGAAAAAATAAAAAAAACCAAATCACACAACAAAAAATAAAATAAAAAAGATTTTAAAATTAGAATACAAAAAATAAAAGTTAAAAAAATGAATGAAAAAAATAAAAATTAATTAAAATATTTCAAATATTTCAAATAAAATTTCTCTTTTTTACCTCTAACATGTCGAAAAACTTTTGACTGTTTGAAATTTCTTTGGTTGCATAGTAGACGTTGTTGATGGAAGGAGCAATGTCGTTGAATCTTTCCTCAAAGTTGATCTTGTAGTTCCAAGCTGTGAGACGGTCTTCAACAAGAGGGACCTCGTGGATGACAAGTGCGAACTTTTCCATCTCACCAAGAGGAGTTCTGAATCAAAAAAATGCAATAAAACAAAAAAAATAAATTAAATGAAAAATAAAAATAAAAAATAAAAAATAAAACAAAATTACTAAAATTAAAAAAATTAAAAAATTAAAAAAAATAAAAATAAAAAATGAAAAATAAAAAATAAAAAATAAAAAATAAAAAATAAAAAATAAAAAATAAAAAAATAAAAAAAATAAAAAAATTTTTACCTTTCACTTTCTTCGACTTTTTGTTCCTTTTCGAGAAATGTGTTGATGGAAACGACCTCGAGGGCAGATGGACAAAAGTTGGCAAGGGCAGTGATGGCAGGGGTGGTCAAACTTTCATCGAGGGAGAAGATGAGATCTCTGATTTGGGTATAAGGGAGTTTAAGTTTGGCCAAAACGACGCTCAAATTTTGTACTTTCTAAAAATAAAATAAATAAAAATAATATGAAGAAAATATTGATAAAATCAAAAAATAAAATGAAAAATGAAAAATAAAAAATAAAAAATAAAAAAATAAAAAAATAAAAAATAAATAAAAATAAAAAATAAATAAAAATAAAGTTAAAATAAAAGAAAAAGTGATTACTTTGCTGTCAACAATGACAACCGGCTTTTTCTCTTCTACAACGACATTCTTATTCTCTTTGACAACAATTTCTTTAGCTTGAAAGAGCTCTTCCAAATCTTCGTAGTCAAGCTCGATTTTCAACTTGTTTGGTCTCTTTGCCAAATCAACCCAGATGGTATCTTTCAACATGGTAGGTTTCAACTTGTTCCAATTCAACCCTCTCAACTTTTTGGTAGGCTTCTTGACTTTGGGTGGTTGAATAGAACCTCCCCCTCCGAAATCACCTGGTGGGGGTGGTGGACCTCCCATTCCTTTCATTATTGTGTCGAAAAAAATAAAAGTTAATTGATGTTTTTGCTTTAAATCAAATTTTATTTAAATTTTGAGCTTATTATTAGAACACTGTTTCTTATTTCTCATATTTATATGGGAATATTCAAAAAAAAAAAAGTATAAAGGTTGATAGAATGAAAAAATAAATTGAAAGATTATTATGAAGAAATTTTTTGAAAATAAAAATGAAATGAAATTTAAAAAAATCGAAACAAATTACCTGGAGGTGGTGGAGGTCCTCCGAAATCTCCTGGAGGTGGAGGTGGTGGAGGCCCTCCGAAATCGCCTGGTGGTGGGGGTGGGGGTGGTCCTCCTTCTCCTCCCTCTATTTTTTTTTAAAAAAAATGATTAAAAACTTGAAAGTAACGAAATAATTCAGTTTAAAATTACCCATTGGAGGAGGGGGAGGTGGTCCTCCTTCACCTGTTGGAAGAGAACTTTCAGGATTGTTGCTAGAAGATTGATCAGAACCACCACTAATGTTGATGTTTCCTGTAGTAGGGAGAGTGCCTCTGTTCTTAATGATTTCTTCCAACTCTTTGATTTTGTTTTGGAATTCCTCTTCGGTTTTCTTCGACTTGCTGATTTTGTTTTCCTTGTCGCTGATTTCGGACAAGAATCTCTTTTTCTCCGAGTTGAGTTGGACGACCATGTCTCTCTCCAAGTCTAGTTCTTGTTGGATCTTTTGTATGGTGGCTGACTGATCAACAGAATTGAGCAAATCCTAAAAATAAAAAAACAAACAAATATAAATAATTGAATTAAAAAAAAAAACAAAAATTTATTCTTATTTCTTTACCTCCAAAGCGATTTGATGTTCTATATTTTTTTTTGAAAGAATTAAAATTAATCCCCTTCAAAAAACTGAAATATAATTTTATCCAATTTCATTTACCTTCATCAAGGAAGATGTGATGCTTTTGCAAAGAGACTTGTTGAACGAGCTTCTCTACACAGATCCAAGACTTCAAAGCCTTCTCTCCATCAACAGGCAAAGTGACGAGATTCTGAAGAACAGCAAGAAAAGATTTCTCCAACAAAGTTCCCTTGATCTGACTGACGAGAGTAGAAGTGATGGATTCGAGATCATTGATGTCACATTTCAATTCTCTGAATCTCTCCAGAAGTTCTTCTTTATCGTATTGCGCTTCTTCTTCGTACACTTCAATTTGGATGTAGAGATCAGTGTCCTCCTTGGTGTTCTTCTTGAGCTTGGCGAGGATATCTTGGAATCCCAAGCGGACAAACTCTTCTCTGAGGAAAGTACGAACATCGATATCTGCAGGAGAATTGACAATGGCATTGATGAAAGTCAAAGAATTGGTGATGTAATCGATATTCTTTCAATAAGAAAATTGATAAGATTAAAAGGAGAATATAAAGATTAATAAGCAAAATAATATAAGCATATTTTGGAAATTCTTTTACCTCTGATTTTTGCAATTCTTGTACAATTGTTTCGAATCTACTGTTTTCTCTTTTCACTAATTTCAAATGGGACATTGCTTCAAGGACTTGTTTGTGCCCATCAGTATCGAAACACAAGCAAACAGCAGCCAAGAGACCCAAGATGGTGATACGCGTGTGGATGTTCTCAGAGGACAAGCACAATGCCATTTTTCTCAATCCTGAATCTGTTTTGAGCACTGCATCCAATCCCACTTGGATATTCATGATGATCTTCAAGCATTTCAAGCATTCTGTTTCCAATTGGATATCCTCTTGTACTTTACGTGTTCTTGCTTCAACATCTGCCAATACTTGTAATAATATATCCACTCCTTGCAATTCTGTAAAGGTTGTCAACCATTCTATTGGTTGTGCTCCCAATGCTATTCTCAAGCTTGTTATCAATTGAAGAGATAATTCTGCTTGCATTCTTTGAACAAAAAATTGGGGTGTTTCTGTGATTGATCCAGGCTTATTGTCCAATATAGTATTTCTAAGTTTATTCTTCTTTTTCTTTTCGGTCATTGTCTCGATAGGTGTTTTATATTCCATATCATTTGCTTTTATCAACATCCATTTTCTTTCTGGAGACATATCTTTGAATAATTCCCTTTTACCCTCCGGGAAATGAATTTTTTCCTAATGAACATAATGAACATAATGAATAAAAAAAAATTATATAACTCAAATGTGGTTGTATGTTTATGAGAATGAGTATGATTGAATTCATCCAATTTATTGAATAAAATTATAATTTTTTATAACGTATAAATTTATATATTGATTTATTTACCAAAAAGGTCTGGAATTTTTGAACAAGATCATTAGTCTCTGGTTGATCATTTATTGAAGGAACTTTTTCAGCTCTAAGTATTAAAATTTTGTTCGATTTATCTATAGTCTTTAATGGATCCAAATAGGTATCATAAGAAATAACCTTTTTGTCATCTTTTTTCTTCTTGAAAAAGAAACTCATTATTTTTTATAATCAATATTCAATCTGAAATTTTTATTTCAAAAAGTTTAAAAGGCAAGCTTATAAATATGAATTTGGAAGCTTTGAATTATGAAGATATACTTGCAATAAATAATTTATTTTTTCAGTAAATCTTCAATTATATAAGATAAATAAAAAAAATGATTTCAAATGCAAAAGAATTTTTAGAATGGGCAAATGATAATAATTTTGAAGTGATAGTATGGGATATGGATCAAACAATGTCGAGTGGACATTGTGGAGAAGGATTGCCTTTGAAATCCTTGCAAAAATATGTGGATTCTGCAAGCAAAGATTTCGTGTCGATCATGAAGGAGGTGATTAACTCAAAGGATAAAGAAAAGATGATAAAATTTGCAGTAGCAACAGGCAGTGATCCCAAAGAATATGATCTGCATGAAAAAAATACACATATCTTGGGTCCTGATCTCGCTAAACATTTGATCAATCATCATTGTCCTGAAGCATTGGATCTCTTTGAAATAATGATCGGATATGATTGCAGATTACACGAATATAAAAAGGATCCTCAATATCAGGGGAAGAGGCACCATATGAGAATGATTCAGAGTCATTATAAGATTCCCTTCGAGAGGATGTTACTAATTGATGATTCAACATCATCATTGCAGAATGAAGATGGTTGGAAAGCTATAAAAGTTGAAGGAAAATTTGGATTTCAATTTTCTGATTGTAAAAATAAATATTTTTTTTGATAGATTGTAGCATGCATAACAAAAAATGAGATGAACACATTATCTTTGACATTTGTTTCAATATTATAAAAGATTTTTTGAATAAAGGAATGATGTTGGGTTCTTTTTGGAAAAATTTCAAAACGAAACATTTTGAAGAGTTTGTGCATCATTTTGATGATTTCTACTCTCTTTGAATACAATCTTTTATATTCTTGGGAAAAAGTTTAATTCAAAAAAAGAAAAAAAAAAGATTAAAAATGAAAAAAAAATAATTTAATTGACGGCATAAAGAACAATAGACTTATCATCAGAAACAGAAAACAATCTCTTCCCATCACTGCTGAAACAAACAGACCAAACCTGATCCTGATGATCAGCAAAAGTATGAATACACTCCTTGGTAGTCAAATCCCAAATCTTGACAGTCTTGTCGCTGCTGCCAGTAGCAAAAAACTTATTGTTAGAATCACAAGCAATACAAAGAACGAAAGAAGAATGTCCCGATAAGGAACTGACGAGATTCCCATGTTCGGCGTCGTAGATGTGGATGTGTTGGTCGTCGGAGGCGGTGAGGAGGAGTTTGGAGTCGCTGGTGAAGGTGAGGGAGCGGACGGAGCCTGCATGTTTTTGGATGGAGTGGATTCTTTTTCCGTCTTGTCCAAACACTGTTACTACCCCGTCTATTGCTCCTGTTGCGATAAATCTCCCATCTTTTTTTTTTAATATAAGAAAATTGTAAAAATGATTAACAAAAATTTGAGCAAAATAATTAATAAAAATGCATTTATTTAATATAAAAAAAATAAAATAAAAAATTGAAAAAATATTCAAAATTAATAAGTAAATATATTAATAAAGGTTATAAGTGAAAGGAAATTTAGAAAGTTTTTAATAAAATTATTTAAACAAAATTTGAAAATAAGGTTTTTACCAGGAGAATAAGCGACAGACATGGAAAACTTTCCATTCGGTTCCAAAACTCTTTCTTTTTCTCCTTTTTCAACATTCCAAATGTTGACATTACCAGTTTTAGCAGTGGAGGAGAGTTCGTTGGGTTCCGTAGGAGAGAAGGCGATATGCCAAGTTTCAACAGGGAAGGCGTTGATTGTTTTTTCCAATGTTTTGTTTTCCAAGTTCCATATTTTTATGTTACTGTCGATTGCACTTGATGCTGCTCCTAAAAATGATTAAAAAGA
>JAMYWO010000144.1:56680-109965 GCA_024220525.1 Cochliopodium minus
ATTTTTTGTTCATTATAATCATTTGATGTTCCTTTAATATATAAAAGAATAGAATATCAGAAGATATTGAATCATATCGAACTAATGAAATATGAAGGATTCTTTTTAATTAAGAGTATATTTAATCTGGTTCTTGAAGTATTCTTTCAATAATGTGCTTGGATTTGAATTGAATAAAGTATCATATTTCCTTTGATTTTAAAAAGTTAAATAATATTTGGTTGTTTACTTTTCCCTGTAGAATCAATATCGACAGATATAACTCCAAATTGATGACCATCAAAGGTATGTTGCAATTGAATTGAAAGATCTTCCCATTTCCTAAGATTATAAAAAATAAATATAGGTGTAAAAATAAAATTCATATTGATGGAGATATTGAAAGAGAATATCTTGATGATAAGGGGTTATATTTAATTAGAATGCAATTTATAGGATATAAGCGCATACCATACTTTAACTTGCTGATCAACAGATCCTGTTACGATGATATCATCCTTGACTTTAACAGACCAAATGCTATCTTGATGAGCATCTTGGACTCTGGTTAATACTTTACAAAATCTGCTACCTCCTTCCATTAAATAAGATCAATTTTTTTTTATTTTTTAATGATTTGAATCCTCCAAAATAATTTTTAATAATATTCTTTTCAATAGTTCAAAATGGTCTGTACCAAGGTTGAATTACTAACTGTAGGATTTCTCCAAATGAAATTATAAACCATGTTCGGATTTTCGTAGAAAAAGAAAGGTTCTTCAAAATTTCCAGAACATAATAGCATATAGTTTGTCATTCTGCCCTCATCTCCTCCCAAATAAGTTATAATAAACAACTTATTATGTTGATCCTAACTGTAAGTAAAATTTTTAGTTTCACTGGAAAGTTCAACATTAGGAAATATCTGGCAAAATATTGAATCAGTTACATTTGAAACACATCTGTTAGTTAATGAACCACATATCTTTATAATGTATTCAGGAGGAATGTAGATATCGGAGTTTCTTCTCAACAACGATAACTCCTTCTTCATTTCCTACTTTAAAAGAACAACTTGAATTAGTGACTGGACATGCATATTCTGTTTCCCAAATAATCTTGTATTGGGAGAAAGGAAACTCAATGAAATATGCTGGGTTACCTTTACTTTAAAAACTCTTAATTAAAATGATTTTATTTAAAACTAGACTTGAATTAAAAAAAAAAAAGATTTATGGATTTAAAATTTCTTTTTAATCCCTGATTAATTTTTACCCAAGTGAATATTTATATCTTATTTCTCTCAAAGTTCCTCCTTTGAATTTAATCACTGGCAGTCCATTTAGGATAATTTATTCTTAAAAATTTATATATTCCCCATATCCATCTATTTTGTAATCACTTGTTTTGTATTGAATCAATCAAAAAATATGAGGAAATATTTCGTTTTTAAAAATTTTTTTGATTTTTACATTTTTTTCAATGTTGTAAAATCGTATCTCTTTCCTTCCAAGGATGGTTTGCAATCATACAAAACAAAAATCAATGAAAATTGCTCAAAAAAAAAGAGTTATGAATTCTTTATTTTTTTTTTATTTATTTTAATTCTTTATAAGGAAATTTCAAATGAGATTTCTTTTTTTTATTATTTTTTTTTAAAAAAAGTATTTTGTGATCATTGGGTGAAAACTTTGACATATTTGATGCTCCAAAAAGCATCTTGAAATTCGGAAGGCTCATTTTGAACGTAAGAGTTGCAAGTGACATTCTTTTTGCAGTCTGATGCGAAAACAGATCCAGCCCAAGCTAAAATTTAAAAAATTTTTTAAAATTAAATTAAAAAAAAGGAATTTGTCAGAAAAAATTCTTACATCCACAAAAAGTGAGATCGAAGACGATGTTCATGTTTGAAAAATGAGAAGAAGGACAATATGTTCCCAATTCAAAATATGCATAAGGCATACCCCAAGTACTAGGATTAGGATTGTTAATTGTCAACTAATGAAGGTAAAATAGTTTAATTAATATTTTGGAGAATTTATTAAATTAATTTGTGATTTTTTTAACAGATTATTTTTTTGAATTTACGTCATTAGGAATGTTGGAGTGAGTGAAAAAGAAAGATCTTATGAAATCATTGGTCCATTCGAGTACATAAACACCTCCTCCATTTCTATTGAAGTCCTTGCCATAAGTGTTGTTTTGTTTGGAGAAAATGGCACAACCTGTGTCAAAATACTTTCAAAAATATTTCAATTTTAATTTTAATTTTTTTTTCTTTTTTTTTTTTTTACTTCATCAGAAGCGTAGACGTAACAATTAGTTGCAGGGTTAGAACTGTTGGTCTCTTTGTTAGCCCAATATCCATTGAATTTAGAAGTAGACTTGGATTGAATGCAGTTATTGGAAGTGTGTGCAGATGTTTGAACAACTTCATTAATATTCACTCCCTCTATGATATCTAATTCTCCTCCATTTGGCCAATTTGGTCCCACAAGCCTTATTTTTTTAAAAAAATTGATATTATTTAAGTAATTTATTGAAAGTTTACCAAAATGCAGGCCATGCTATTTAAAATATTTATTTAATTTAAAATAATTTTTTTTATTTTTTACTTCCACAACCCCATGGCATATGATCCAAATCAATAACAAATAATCCTTTCAAAATATTTATTTTTTTTTAAAAAAAAGAAAGAAGATCACCTCTGTTGTATGCTTTGAAGGTATTTATTCTCACAGAGTTTCTTCCCCTTCCTGTTGCTTTGTTGGTGTGATCCGCTCCCATGTAAACATTTCCATTTGATTGGGTTCCTATCAAACCAAGTTGTTGAGCTTGTTCCTTTGATACATAGTTCACATATCCATCTGTTGGATCATTTGCTTTTTTCCAAGAGTGAGGAAAATAAATAATAAAAAAATAAAAAAATTTTTTATTGTGGGAAATAAGATATACCTGTAAAGAAATACCAATCATTGAAGAATGTGCTTCCTATAAATTAATTTTGGGAATAATAATTTTATGTTAAAATTATTTTTGAGATGGTGGAGGATAAAAGGAAATTAAAACTCACCATGAAAATTATCTTGAAGAACATATCCTGCTCTATTGGAATAAACAAAAAATATCAAGCAAATCACAAAAATTTTCAAGAACATTTTTTTTTTTTTTTTCAATCTTTGAGGGATCAAAATTTTATCAAATTGTTTGAGAATCTTAAAGAGACCACAAAAAACAACCTTTATTTTGTGTGATTTAAAAAATGTGAAAAATTAATAAACATTAAATGAAGCAAGTTTCACAATAGATTCAAAAATGTAACGAGGCAAAAGGTTGAGGAGAGTACTTTTCAATCTCTTAATCATCAAGAGGGTCGTGACACAATCTCTGAAAGTAATGGGGTAGAGATTATGAGATTCCCTGGACCATTCTCCTGAAAGAAAATATTTGCTGAGATCCAACATGTATAAATCCCCAAGTTGTTGATGACCCGTCCATCCTTAGTTAAATAAAAAAGGAAAAAGATTATTTAAACAATCATATTTTTTTTTTGTTTTATTTTTTTTTACCTCCATGACAATAAATCTTTCCTTTGTGAACTATTGAGACATGGGCATGACTTGGATCGGGATGTTCTTCGTTCACTACGTAAAATTTATTTGTGGGAATATGATAAGCAACAGTGCAATTTGTTGGACCGTAATTCCATCCATTCGACTGTGTAAAAAAAAGTGAACATAAAAAAAATTTCTTTAAAAATAAATTAAAAAAAATTCTTACAAACCTAAAACAAAAAAAAATTTGTTAGGACCATAAAATTTACAAGATAAAGTTTTTCCTACCAAATAGTATTCCTTTTTATTAAAAAAAAATTAAGATAAATAATTTAATTGGAAATCAAATTATTTTTACGTTAAAACTCCAGATCCAGAAACTGAAATAGCATCAAAGGCATCATAAGGAGGAGACTCGAGAAGTACAAATTTGTTATTATACATTTCGAATCTGGCCATTTGAGCAAAAGATCCTGAACCTGACGCACAACCGCTATTTTGTCCGCAAAATATCTGAAAAAAAGAAATAAATTGAATAATAGATTTTGAAACAAATTATTTTTTCTTACATAAGCTAAGGTATTTTAAAAAAATAAATTAATTTTTTTTATAACCAAAATAATATTTTTAGAATGTACCACTATCATTTTTGACAATACAAGAAGGTCTTTGTACAGTTTCAACACCTCCTGATATATATTGGATAGTTTCCCAAACAAAGGTATCCAAATTTAATCTGAAAAGAGAACTGTTCATAGTTTTTCCGTCACTAAACAATGTAAATTTATTATCATATTCATTATATAACAAAAAATGAGATATTTACTTTGGTATCCTTGTCCCTCCCCACAAATAGAAATAATGATTCCATCCCCAATATGCCTAATAGTAAAAAAGTAAATAAATGTTTTTTCAAAAGTGGGGGGGGTTTACAGGATAATTTAGTTTCCCAGGAAGAGTTCCCTTACATTCTTGTCTCTTCCACTCTAAGACAAATAAAAAGCATTAATGAATTTTTATTAAAAAAAAATTGTATTTCTAATAATACTTTTTGTTTCAAAATTATATACTTCCAACACATCAACTGTTTCTCTGTTTAAATCATACCCTCCGTAAAAATACCAGTTGTGGTTGTACATATAATTGTTTCTCACTGTTCTTCCTATTGGTTGGTAATCACCTATTTCTTCCACTTTAATCCATTCTGCTTTACTAAAAACCAATAATTTGTTTTCAATTAAAAAATATTTGTTTTCGTTTTTACTCAAAATCAAAATAGATGACATCTTTTGATCTTCCTTCTACACATTGCCCTCCATATATATAACTTTGATTGAAGAGATTTTAGCATCAATTTTTTTAAAAAAATGCAAATTTAATCTTTCTTACAATTTATTATTGTATAATGTTCCTGCATGGAAATTCCTTATCATTCAAAAACATTATTTTAAAACAATTTATAATTCAAATTTTTACCTTTCAGGATTTTGTTTATTTGTTGTCAATACCAACCCCCTATATCCAATTATTTATATCTTTTATTTATATTATTTATATTTGTTATATTATTTACCATTCAATCTTTTTGACATCATCCAACCAATAAGGTTCTTGTTTATCATTAGCTGCATTATCAGCCATTTTATTAAACAATCTTTCTTTTTTTATTTATTTTTATTTTTTATTTCTAAAAATTAAAAAGATATGAATTCAATTAATGCTTTAATTTTCATTTAATTGGCTAGATAGGTTTTCTTTCAACAATCCAGTTTAATTTATTTTAATTTATTTTTATCATAAATTATTGGATTCCCAATTTAAGAAGTTTTGTTGAATTTTGTGATCAATTAACACGATATAATCTTTCTTGAGCATTAAATTTTATAGCAGTTTTGTTTGTGAGCTTATAAATTTAAATATGGAAAATTTACTTATCAAATCTTTTCAATTTAAAACAAAAAATGTTTCCTTTTTTTCAAATATTAACTTGAAAATGACATAAGTCTTAATTCAATCTTGAATTTGCAAGTTCATTTAAAAATATTAAATTTGAAAATAAATTTCCTATCTAGTTGAGAGAAAGATTTTGGATTCTGAAAAAAATTAAAATCATCTGTTTGTGAAAAAGTTTTTGAATTCTACTCAGAAAAAAATAAAATTTAATTCTAAGATTGAAGTACAATTACATTTAACTAATTTATTCAAATTATTTAAAAATTAAGAACTAAAAATGAATTTGGATTGGTTTGTTTTTAAAGAAAAATGACAATTTTTGTACATAAATCATAAATAATTTTGCAGAACTTTTTTTCTGTTTAAATTTTAGTTTTTTGATCTTTTTCAAATTCGGAACAAAAAAATAAAATATAAAAAATAAAAAAATAAAAAATGGGAAATGATATTGATATAGAGAAATCTTTTAATGAAAATGAAATAAGGGAATTGTTCAACAAATTTGATACAAGAAATGAAGGTTAACGAAAAATTAAATTTTATTTAACTGAAAATGTTAAAAATTAACGTTCTTTTTTAACAATAGGAAAGCTAAATTTTGATGAGTGGAATAATTTTTCAAAAACATACATAATGAAAAACCACCAAATTACATCCAATGCTTCAAAGTTTATTGAATATATATTTCATGTAAAAAAAATTTTGGTTAAAATAAATAAATTATAGAAAGGGATATGTGGATCAATTGATTATAAAGGGATATACATATTATCATTGCATATCAATCAACAAATAAAGATCCTCCCAATATTTTATACCCAAAATTAAAAATAAAATTCCTAAATGTTTTTTATCCTATGTAAATAAACAGGATTGTGATTATGATCATGGTAAATAAAGAACAAAATAATTTTTCTTTAATTTTCATTGAAATTTCTTATCTGTTTTTTTAAAATTTTAATAATAAAAAAAAAGATAATACAATATCATTTGATGAATTCAAGAAATTCATAATAGAGAAAAGAATAAGTCTCAAAAAAGAGTTTGATGAAGCATATGAAAAGAGAGATTTAGAAACGATAAAGAAAATAGCAAAGTTGATCAGACTCAAAGAAGATATTCGCAAAATCTTCTTCGTTGCCTTGGAAACCAAAGATGAACAGTTGTTAAAAATTGTAGCCAAGAAACATCCTAATGTAACAGAAGAAGGAGGAACAACTTTTCTTGGCTTGGAAATAAAAAACAAAAACATTGATAACATAAAAGTAAATTTTAGTTCAATATAAAGATTTTTATCATTTTTATTTTTTAATTTTTAGTTTTTATTTTTTACATTATGTTGAATTCTTGTTATTTTATTTTTATTAAACTTTTTTTTTTTTTTTCTTTTATTTTTATTTTTGATTCTTCTTTTTCTTCCTGTGAATGAAGATGCTTCTAAATTACAATGCAAACCCAAACATTCAAGACTACATGGGAAAAAATGCGATACACTACCTCTGCAGCGAAAAAGTGACCGACTTCGAAATCCTCCAACTTCTCCTTCCCCACTCCGATCTCAATCTCTCCACCATTTTCATGCCTGGAAGAACCCCTCTCCAATTAGCTTGTGAGAACAGAAATATAGACTTGTGTAAATTATTACTTGAATCTAAAGCTTTCCCCAGTGTTAAATGTATTGATTTTTTTTCTTTTTCTTTACTTTTTTATTTTTTTTAAATTTTTTTGAATTTTTTATTTAATTATTATTCAAACGAACTTTTAAAAAATTTTTAAAAAATTTAATTTTTTATTTTTTGTTTGGGCCATTCATATTATTTTGATTTTTTATTCAATTATTATTCAAATTCTTATTTTTTAAAAAATTTTAATATTAAAAAAGCAAGGGACGGATCAACAGCAATGCATTTGCTCATTAAAGAAAAAAATCCAGAGATGGACATCATTAAACTTTTGATACACAGCAAAGCCGATCTTGAAATAAAAGATAATAACAAAAAATTTTGTTTGAATTTGGCTATCGACAACAATGACTCTTTAATATGCGAATTGTAAAAAAAAAAATGTGTTTTTATTTTTAATGTTTTTATTTGTATTATTTTTTTATTTGTACTATCAATTTTTTTATACTCAATTTTTTTATTTTTTTGCATTAAAAAATAGGTTATTGGAAGCAGGAGCTAATCCTAACAAAATACAGCCAGAAAAAGCGGGAAATTATCTCCATTATATTCTGTCAGATTTTGAAAAGAAAAAGAAAAAGAAAATAGGGCTTGTAAATTAATCTATATCATTTTTTTTCATTCTTTTTATTTTTTTATTTTCAATATTTAATGTTTCATGTCTAACAAAATTTTTTTAGGTGAAAATGTTACTTGAATACGAATCACATGCTAATTTGTATGATAAAAAAGGAAACACTCCATTACATTATGAATCAATGAACCCAAATTGTTCGACTAACATTTTAAGAGTAAAAAAAAAAAATCAATTAATTATTTCTAATATTTAATTTAAATTTAATTTATTTTAAAATGATTTTTTAGATGTTGTTTGAATCTAATGCAGATCCAAACTTACTAACAAAAGGAGATGAAGAGGAATCCAGCACTCCATTTCATTACATCTGCCAAAATGAAAATGTTAGCACTGAAAAGATAAGATTATTCGTAGAAAACAAAGGTAAAAAAAAAATTTCAAAAAAATAAAAAAATTTTTAATAAAAAAAATGAAAAAATAATTTGAAATTTTTTAAAAAGGTGATGTGAATATTGTTGATAAAAATGAAAACACACCTCTACATTTTGCTTGTAATAACCCTTATTTCCATTTCGGAGCAATAGAGCTCCTATTCCAGTACAACGCTGACCCTAATGTCAAAGACATCAAAAACGAGTCTCCCATTGACATTGCAAAGAAAAATAACAGATATGATATATGCTCTTTATTTTTTTCCAAAAAGACCAAATAATTTAAAAAATATTTAAACAGAAGTTTTTATTTTTTTTTTTTCAAAACAAAATGCATTTATTTTTTTCTCTTTTTTTATTTTCAATTTTAATTGGATGATACAGATTTTTCTTGAACAAATAAACGTGAATACACTCTTCAAAAACATGTCGTACATTTTCATAATTACTATTTTCTACATAAGAATGTGCTTTAATTTCTTTGGCCATCATAAATCCTTCTCCTGTTGAAATCTTTTTTAAAAAAAAATTTTCATTTATATTTCTTTCATTCAATTTTTATTTTTACAATAATTTCTCCTTTTAAACTCATCTTTTCAATTTTATCTTTGTCGTTTCTCAAATCAATTTTATTTCCACATAGAACAATAGGCGAATTTGGCATGTGGTGTTTCACTTCAGGAGCCCATTTTTTAAAAATTTCATTAAAACTAGATCTATTGGATACATCATACATCTTTACTTCATAATATTAATGTATTTGAAGAAAATAAAAAAATTTACCAAAAGAAAAACATCAGTTTGGGAATAAGATAAAGGTCTCAATTTATTATAATCTTCATTTCCATTTGTATCCCATGCTTCACATTTTATCTCATAATCTTTAAAATAATAGATTGAAACAGTTTTTTGTTATTCTTTTTTTTAACCCATAAATTTGCATCTCGATGTATGATTATCAAATATATTGGGAATATCTGATTTGCAATCATAGCTTCCATCGAACATACCAAGAGTAATTGTCTTTCCTAGGGCATTTTATGATTAAATACAATATACCATTTAATTACCGATCCTAACACTCCCAACCAAAACTATTTTAAGATCAAAACTTTCAAATTTTTTTTTTTAAATTTTGCATGTTCAATAAAAAGAAAGTAATGACTTCACAAATTATGAAAAATGCAATTGTTTGCTTTATTATCCCATATCAACACAAATTCTTGAATTAATTCCTTTTAAAAATTGTATAATCTCAAATAATATTTTTTTTATTTGGACATGTCTAATTTTTTAACTAATTTTTACAATCCAGGACATTGGATTTTCATCAAATCAGATTATCCAAACCTTTTAAGATTTAAAATGAACTTCATTTTGGAGGATCAACATTTTCTTCATTTTCATTTAATTTTTCTTCAAATATAAAAAAAATCAAAATGGTATTCTTTTTCCAATTATATTTTGATCTAATGTTTATATATATAACAACATTGTCTTTCAAATAGGAAACATTCAATGAATTTTGGGGATCATATAAAAATACACCAAAAATAATGAAGATTATAGATGTCTTCCTTGCATATATCGTCTTGACTGGAGTATTTCAATTTCTCTATTGTATGGTTGTTGGTACTTTCCCTTTCAATGCTTTCCTTGCAGGATTTATTTCTACATTGGCAAGTTTTGTTTTTGCAGGTAACAAATTTAATTTTTTTTGAGATATTATAGCTTATTATGAATGAAGATTGATCATGATAGAAATATATAAACAAGATATTATTTAATTTTCATATTCCTTTGAAAAATAATTATTTATACGATCTTTCAAGTAATTTCTATCAAAATAAAATTTATCAAGAAATTACTCTTATTTTTGCTCTATTTTTCAATTTATAACTTGATAATAAGATATATTTTTCTTACCAATATAAATTTCTTTATATGCTCATTTTTATGGATGATATACTGATTAATAACCCAAATACATAAATTAACAATAGACCCCAATATATCCATAAATAATGTCAGAAAAATTCATTTCATAGAAGATCAAAATATATATATAAAGATAATTTCTTAATATATCCATTTTTGATGGTTGATATTTCTCACATTAAATAAATATAATGACTCACAATTTTAAAAAAAAAAAAAAATAGCATCACTTAGAATTCAATTGAATCCCAAAAATGGATACAAAACAACCCACGAAAGAGCTTTTGCAGATTTTTTGTTTTGTCACTTGATTCTTCATTTGTGGGTTGCTAATTACCTTGGATGAGAAAAGAAGAAAAAGATAATAAATAAATTAAAAAAAAAATTATTTAAAATTAAATTATTTTTTATTATAATACTTTTTTTTTATTTTTTTTTGAATTAAAAAATTCATTTCTCTTTCCACCTTCCTTGATTTTATTGTCTCTCCCATTTTAGTTGTATCTCTTCTTCATCTGATTACTAGAAATGATGTTGCTGTCATCCACCAAAGAGTTAAGAAAGTCACCCAAACCATCCTCTTTGACATTAGAACGATCAATGACAGTAGGTGGATGTTTAAAAACATTTTTGTTATTATTACTGTTAACAAGGTTGTTATTAGTTTGACCAAAATCAATCATAATATTTTCTCCAAAAAACTCTGTTTTGCTTCTGTGTAACTTATTATTTTCAGATTTACTGTAATTATTTTTGTTATTGTTCTCGTTGTAAATACTGCTTGTGCTGGAACTTTTGTGGGAGGTGTTTTCTACGTTGGAAGTTCTTTGTGGCTTAAGTTTGGAGTCAGAGGAGGAAAACATATTCATGCTGAAAACTTGGACGTTGTTGGATTTTTGTTCTACGGGCGGATATTTTTTTTCTTTGAGTTTTTTGATTACAGGATCGTTTTGGATGTAACTGCAAGCCGCTTTAAAAGAAATCAAATTGAATCTAATCAAAAAAAAAAAAATAAAAAAAAATTTTTAAAAATAAAAAAAGATTATTACCCAATTTCGTTTGTGTCGAAATCAAAGAACAAAAAGTTTTCCATGTATAAAAATGAGGAATGTATTTTTTTCGAGTTTGATTGAAGGACGATGTAAACCAATAATGGCAACAAATCGTCGGATCCTACTGAAATATTCAAATTAGAAGCTTCGTTATTGATAGCCTGTATAGTTTCTTTCAAAATGAAAAGTTTGTCCAAAGGAGTTATGGCGTTCTGCATTGTTTGAAATCTTCATGAAATTTTTTAAATTAATTAAAAAAAAAAATAATTTTTTTTTGTTTACAATTTTATGGGATTTTCTAGATTTAAATCCAGAAAAGCTTCAGTTACTCCCACATCCGTTTTTTGAAGGGATTGACTAGAATTTATTGCTTTGAAAGTTTCATCGTCTTCTTTTGTGTATATATCCCCAATAGTCCCATAAACTTTCTCTGATAATTTCCCCATTACAAAACTTTTTTTAAATTAAAATTTCGTTAAATTAAAATCGATTAAATTGATAAAAAATTACAATAAAAAATAATGAAAATATTAAAGAAGCTTACTTTTCAATCACAAGTTGAAGATCATCAAAATTTTTATTTAAATTGTATGCTTTCCTAAAAATAACGTTGACGCACAATAAGTCCTTGAGAAAAAAAAAAAATTAAAATTAAAATTAAACTAATAAAAACAATAAAATTGACTCAATGAGGTCTTTACATCAGAAGCTCTTTCAATCAATTCCTCTGCTTTTTTTTTGGAATGATGCTCGAAACCCTTCACAATGAAATAATTCTTGCAGAAAGATTTGATGTACTCCTCTATCTTCTTTAGAACAAGTTCGTTCTCGGGGAAACTGTACAAAAACTTTTCGCATTCATTGAATGTTCTTTTGTTTGGCGGAGGAAGATTTAATTCATCTGTTTCTTGTGTCTTTTTTTGGTTGAGTTTTCCTTGCAGGGGTTTGTCTATGCACACCACTGTGAACTTTTTGTAGTCTTTGTTGTAGAATAGTTCTTCAAAAAGAATTTTGGCTGTTCTGTTTTGATCGAATCCTATTTTTTATGTTTTAATTATTAAAAAAATAATTGAAAAAATGATCGATGATTGGATCAAACCAAGATTTATATGATATTTTGGATTAAATTGATCAGAATATTATGTTGAGATATAAAATTGATCAAAGATATGTTTCTCAGATTAAATTCTCATTTTCAATGTTTTACTAAGTTTTGTTTCTCAATAAAATTTTCAATATTTGACTTAATCTTTCAAGATATTTGAATATGCATTTAATCTTTGAAATGAAATCGATTCAATTTGAATTAATGTATTTGATATCATCTTATCATTCATTTTTCTTGATTTTATTCCAATAGTTTTCATTATTTGACATCTTTTGAAAAGGGAGTTATATTTTTCGCTTTAATTAAAATATCTGCCCTCTTGTATATAATATAATAAAAGGGGTTTTTGGGTTGTTATTTTATTTTCTTTTGAATATTCATTTAGAGATTCATGACAAAAATAATTATATTTAATTTGATATGAGAATATGAATAAGTGAATATGATTTACCTTTTTTCGTTATTACATTGGAATTATCAATTTCTAGAGTCTTTCCATTTAAAGTGATATATTCGCCCATAATAAAAGGAGAAGGAACCAATATATGAGTGTCAATATCATCTTGGGTGATATCTTGATTATTTAAAAGACATTTATTGGAAGGGATGCAAATAAAATAACAATTCTTTTCAGCTTGAAGGTAAGTGTTTTTGTATTTTCCTTTTAAAGCGATGAAAAAAATATTCTCATGTAGATCTTCATTCTCTTCCATACAAAAATTAATATATAAAGAGTGTCTTTCCTATTTTTCTTTATATTTTATGAAATGAAAAAAAATAATAATAATTTATAATATTTAATTTTTAAAAATGATTTCACCGAAAAAAAATAAAAAAATAAAAAATTTTATATGAAATTGATTTTAATTTAGATTAAATAATAAATTTATCATTTTTGATCCTTCTTTTTTGACCATTCACTAACCAAAAAGTTTCTGTTTTGATCAGAACTAGAAAACTTGGTTAACTCTCTAAGAAACATAGTAGCATAGGCAGCCTTACCAAGACTAAACTGAAGAACCAAAGCAGTAAAACGTCCATTCTCAACAGACTTTGGTTCGGGCTTTTTTTCCAAACGATCAGAGTCACACAAAAGAAGAGGTACGTTGGGATCGTTGTACTTGAAGATGTTGGAGACGAGATCTTTGGGTTTGAGGAGAATTTTTCTGTATCCCCCTCTGACCTTGAAGTGTTGGGATTGAGACAAAAGTTCCATAGTGATTGAATCTTTATTCATGTACTCCAAATAACTTTCTCCAATCTAAAAAAAAATAAAAAAATTTTCTAATAAATAAATTGAAATTATTTTAATAAAATAGTTTAAAATTATATTAAAAAAAATAAAAAACAAAATTAAAAAAAATTTAAAAAAAAATTTATACCTTATTTTTTGGAAAGATGGAATCAGATCCAGGCAGAGGTTGTACCACTTGGAATATATTGTATTTATCAACATCTTTTTCTTCCACGACTTTTATTTTGTTGTTCACGTTATACAAATCTCCGTCCTCACCTTGCTCTGCGTTCTCGTCCTCCACTACCAAATCTCCTGCAACTACTTTTTTGTTGCCATATATTTCGAGTCTCAAAGTAGCCATATGATTCCAAATGTAAGATTGGTAGCTATGGACATACCTAAAAAAAAAATGAAATATAAATAATGAAAAAAAAATGATATTTAAAATTTAAATGAAAAATAAAATATATAAAACAATGTTAGAAAATTTTAAAATATAAATCATTGTAAATATTAAAAAAATTTTAATTGTAAAAATTTAAAATAAAAATATTTAAAGATAAATAATAAAAATCTTTTTTAAAAATAAACAGGCATGAAATAAAAAATTTTTAAACAAAAAAAATCTAAAAATCATAAAATTTAAAATGCAGATTATTAAAAAGTAAAATATAATCAAAAAATATTCATTCTAAAAAAAAAAATTTTATATACATTGCTCTCATGTGGGGAGGTAATGCACTAAGAGCTCCCAAAAAATCTTTTCCATCACTCTTTTTCAAACTTTCCAAAACTTTCTTTTCCATGTGTAAGTTGTAAGGAAATCTTTTGAGAGATTCTTCAATGTTTCCTGTTTGTCTGTAGTACTTTCTTGCTTCGGAGCATTCAATAGATTCTCCTTCTCTTGGATCAAGCAGTTTGTTAACTGCCTCTTCCCAGTTTTGCTTGATAATTTCTATACCTACTTCATGAGTTGAAATAGATGTATTTCCAAATCTTTTAAAATAAAAATAACCAAATTAATATAAACTAAAACTAAAAACTCAAAAAAAAAAAACAAAACATAAAAATAAAAAATTTAAAAAAAAAAATATAAAAAATATGATTAAAAAATAAAAAATTATGAATAAAAAATAATTAATAATAACTGAAAAATAAAAAACGATATAAATTAAAAAATAAATAAATTAGAATTAAAATTAAACAGTTAAAAATAAAAATAACCTCAAAAAAAATAAATAAAAATAAAAATAAAAATAAAAAATAAAAATAAAAATAAAAATAAAAATAAAAATAAAAATAAAAATAAAAATNATTAAAATAAATTAAAATAAATTAAAATAAATTAAAATAAATTAAAATAAATTAAAATAAATTAAAATAAATTAAAACAAATTAAAATAAATTAAAATAAATTAAAATAAATTAAAATAAATTAAAATAAAAATAAATTAAATTTAAATAAACATAAATTTTAATTTAAAAAATTACTTTTTATTAGTTTCGACAACTTCTACGTGTCTGTGCATCATGGGAGCATCAGAAAAGCCATCAAAAGAACCATTTTTGTTATCATCAATGATTTCGACGTGTCTGGACAGAACGGGGACGACATCTATCTCCTCCACATTCGACTTACGAGACAAAGTGGTTGTCACTTTCTTTGGAGGTGCTTCTATCGTTGTTTTGGAGCGCAATCTCTCCTGTGAAGGTGATGTGGTTGTTTTTACAGGCTACAAAAAAAAAAAAATTAAAAAAATTAAAAAAATGAAGAAAATAAATAATGAAGAAAATAAAATAAAATAATAATAAAAAATCAATCAATAAAAAGAAATATAAAATTAAAGATAAGAATTTAATAAAAAACTAAACGATGAAAAACATAAAATAATTAAAAAAAATGTATAAGGAAAAATA
This sequence comes from Cochliopodium minus, assembly GCA_024220525.1. Classification (NCBI taxonomy): domain Eukaryota; phylum Discosea; order Himatismenida; family Cochliopodiidae; genus Cochliopodium; species Cochliopodium minus. The sequence continues at coordinate 72,109 of JAMYWO010000144.1, forward strand.
AAAGAATATTAAAAATAGATATAAAATAAAAAATTAGGTAAATATCAGAAAAACTAAAAAAAAAAATAAATAAATAAAAATAAGTAAATAAAATAAAAAATAAAAAATAAAAATAAAAAATAAAATAAAAAGTAAATATAAAATAAAATAAAAAATAAAAAATAAATATTGAAGAAAAAAAATTCTACCTTTGGACTTTCAGCGAAATTCAAGAAAAATTGTTTCCTTCCTTCAAAAACATCTCTTGGAGTGATGGGCTTCTCAGATTTTTCAGTGCTCGAAGAAGAGTTGTTAGAGGAACCAATATTTCCGCTTGGAAGATCTTTCTTAGGGGAAATGATCTTTGCAATTTTGGGTAGCTGCTCCTTGACAGGTTGGGAGAGCTGAGAGAGGTTGAGTTTCACTACATTGTTTTTGGCGGGTAATTTGGTTGGTGGGCTCACTTTGGTGTTGGTTGGTGGTGAGGTTTTCGTTTCCAAACTTCCCAATTTTAGCAATGGAACCTTTTTATAAATAAAATTGGAAAATATAATAAATAAATAATAAAGAAAAATGGATGAAATGATCTCTAAAAAATATTTTTAGAAATTTGAATAAAATTAAAATTAAAATAAAAAATAAAGTTGAAGTTTTAAAAAAAATAAATGTAAATATAAATTTAAAAAAAATAAAAAAAATCATAAAAAATTAAATTAAAATAAAAAATAAAATTAAAATAAAAAATAAAAAATAAAAATCAAAAAAATTTAAATAATAAAAAAATCAAAAAAAAACAAAAAAAATCAAAAAAAATCAAAAAAAATTAAATATTAACCAAAATTCGGACAAAAAAATAAAATCAAAGAAATTTTAAATAATTAATCAATAAAAATGAGAAAAATGAATCAAAAAAATTAAAGAGAATTCTTCATAGAAAAAAATACCCTGTTATTACTGTTGTTGTTGTTGTTGTTGGTTTTATCTTTGTTTTCGAGTACTTTTTCATTTTCGTTCTCCGAATTTTTGGATTTGACAGGATCAGTTTGAGTGTGACGACCCTGGTTGAGCTCAGAAGTGCTGAGCTTGTCAAAGTTGAGCGACTTTCTCTTCAAACGAGGGTTGTGTTCATCATCATTAGCTCCACCGAACATCTGGAAGAATTTGGAGGTGTGACTAAAGTTCTCGTCTACTTTGAAGGTGTTGGTGGAAGCTCTAGAGAGGGTCACTACTTGTTTTTGTTCTTCTGTTGATTCTTTTTCTTCTTTTTTGCTGGTTTTGTTTTCTTTTTGGGAGCTCTTTGGTTTGTTGTTGTTCTTGTCGTTGTTGATCAAGAAGGAGACGTTCTTGGGTTGATTGGGGTCTCTTGGAGAGACCTTCGGAACTTCCTTTTCATTTTTAATAGGAGATAGGGGTTGTTCGTTGTTTTTTGGTGATAAAGGTTTTTCTTTTTCGTTGTTTTTTGGTGATAAAGGTTTTTCTTTTTCATTTTTATTTGGAGATAAAGGTTGTTCTTTGTTTTTTGGTGATAAAGGTTTTTCTTTTTCATTTTTGTTTGGAGATAAAGGTTGTTCTTTTTCGTTGTTTTTTGGAGATAAAGGTTTTTCATTCTCGTTATTTTTTGGAGATAAAGGTTGTTCTTTTCCGTTGTTGTTGGGAGACAAAGGTTGCTCGTTGTTCTTTGGGGATAAAGGTTGTTCGTTGTTTCTTGGAGACAAAAGTTTATTAGGTGGAGGAGGGTTGTTAGGTCTTGGAGGTCGAGGTGAAGTCAACTGGTCCTTTTCGTTGTTTTTAGGAGAGGTGGGTTTAGCGTTGCGAATCTCAAGATCATCAATGTGTTCTGCGGAAATATGTTTGGGAGAAAGAGCTGTCTCATTTTGAGTTGGAAGAGGGTAACTTGTGCGATTAGGAGGAGGTGGATTGTTAGGTCTTGGAGGTTTTGGAGAAGTCAACAATTCACCATTGTGTTCGTTGTGATCACTCTTTGGGATTTCTATTTTGAGGCTGTCTTTCGATCCATCCTTGAGAAATGAACCGAAAAATTTTTTAGGAGGCTTTTTCTCTTTGGTGTTCTCTACCTCCCTTGGAGATACAGATGTTTCCTTGTTTTCTCCCTTGGGAGACTTTTGAGGCAAGAAATTGTTGTTATCTTCTTTTTGTTGGGATCGCGGAGAGATGAGGTTCAAAAGGTTCTCTTTGGAGGATTTCAATGATTTGAGTGTTTCCAACTTGTTTACATTTTCTCTTGAAGCGGATTTTCTTGGAGATTTAGTTGGAGCAGTGTTTTCTCTGGGAGATTTGAGGGAAATTTGATTTGAGGAAGAAAGATCTTGATTATTATTCTCTTCTCTTGGAGATTTGGTTGTTACTGTTTCTTTTTTAACATCAAATCGGACTTGTTCTTTTATTGTTGTTTTGTTTTCATTATCAGTGTTTTCTCTCTTTGGAGAAATGAGTGGTTCGTTCATAAGAGTCACTGTATCTTCTGTAGGGAGTTCTGCAAAAGCATCGAAAAAGGATCCTCTATTGCTCACTATTGTCAAAACAGTATTGTTAGCCACTACTTTATTTTCTTTGACTGGAACACTCTTTATTTCAGGTTTCACTTCAACTTTAATTTCTACTTTCTTTTCTTCTTCGGCGTGTTCTTCTTCGATTTTATTTTCCTCATTTTTTTCTTCACCGACTTCTTCTTTGCTCTCTGATTTATTTTCTTCAGATTCTGTGCTGTCATCTCCAAAAGGAACAGACTCTATCCCTTGTAAATCAGAAGATTGTAGATTTCTAATGTGATGGACAACACTTTGTTTATCTCCTTCATTCTCATTATTGAGATCATCTTGTTTGATTTCTTTTTTTGAATAAGAAACTTCATTACCAACAATTTCCTCTTCTTCACTTTCTCTTTTTGTTTTGTGGTTTTTATCTTTTTTGCAACTTTCAGGTGATTGATCTTCAGGAGGATTAAAAAGCAAATTCTCGCCTAAAGTCTTTCTGTTGCCAGACAAGTTGGAGAGTTCATGGAGAGTGGACAACTGACCATGATGATCTTCATGGAGATTGTGGAGTACTGTGATATTATTGTTTTTCTCGTTTAATGTGGGTGTATCTACATGAGCTTTTATGTGATCAGTTTTGTCTTTATGCTTTTGATTTTGGTTTTTTTGATCTTCTTTGTGAACTTCATTATCATCCTCCTTCTGATCATGTTTGTGATCTTTGTGATGATTGTGTTTATCTTTATGATTTCTGTGATCTTTGTGATCTTCATCGTGTTTATGATCGTCTTTATGCTCAATCTTGTGATCTTTTTGATCATGTTCTTCATTATTCTGATTTTTCTTTCCAATTGGAATCTCCACTTTTTCTGAATTCTTTTCGGAAGTTTGAGGTGATGTCTTTTTATCCTCATCGAAAGCATTGAGAACAGATCTCCTATTAATCTCCCCTCTCTTCTTCAAAGATAATGCCTTCAATTGCTTTGATTTAGGAACATCATTTTCATTCTCGTCTATATCCTCCTTATCTTCTTTCGTATCCTTATTCGTATCCTGATTATCAAGAGTGAGGATCTCCTTCTTATCATCTTCCTTCTTCCTTGCCAATAGCTTCAATTTATTGAGATCTTCTTGGGTATTTTGTGCAATCAAATGAATTTCCTCTTTTGAATTTTTCTTAGGATCTTTGGAATTTTTATTATCCTTAGTTTCCTTTGCATTATTCTCCTTTTTATTGTTTTTGTCAAACATTTTAATTTCCAAGTTGATGATGTCCACAGATATATCATCATTCTTTGAGCCAATCTCGAAGCAATTTTTCCCTTCTCCATCCTTTTGCAATGGATCGGCCTTATGTTCTATCATCAGCTTGATCATTTCGACAGATGCTTTGTTGTTGGCAGATAATAAATGTAATGGTGTTTTGGATGCTTTATTCTCTTTGATATTTGAATCTGCTTTGTTATCAAGAAAATTGGAAATGATATCAAGAGATATCTTGTTGTTCGAGCATACCAGATGAAATGAGGTCTTCGTATCTTGATCAAGAGCATTTGGATTTGCCTTATATAGCAACAATGCGTTTATTATCTCTCCATATGCTTTTGCGGGCACTTTATTGTCTTCAGATATCATTTGAAGTGGCGTTTTTTCATCATTATCTTTAATATTAGGATCTGCACTTTTCTCCAAAAGATATCTTATTGCTGTGGATGAAATATTTTCATCTTCCAATGCTAAATGCAACAATGTCTTCCCCGATTTCTCATCTTTTTGATTTAAATCGTATCCTTTTTGAAGCATTTTTTCCAATTGTGAAATTTTATTTTCTTTCAACAAAACCAATACTTTATCGTGAGAATTTCCCATTATTTATCAATAATAAAGTTTCAAACAAATTATTCTGTTTATTTTATAAAAAGAGATAGAAAATAGAATTCTACTATTCAACAACAATATTTTTTATTTTATTTTATTTTTTGTTTCAAAATTAAAATGATGAGTTCAATTTTATATTTACTTTTGACGAAAATTTGAATTCAAAAATAAAATATCGAAAGAATCCAAAAGTAAGGGAAGTTATGAGCAATGATAGTTTTGAAAGCATTGTTAATGAATTTTTTTTAAATGAAATTTAAAAAATAATGTCCACTTTCCAAAAAGGAAAGATAAACTTTTTGAAATGATTTTAAATTAAACAAAAATTTTTACAAATAAAATATTTTTAAAATAAATAGTATCTATTTGTTTTTAGGAACAGTTTTTTCGATGGCCAACCTCAACTTTTCGAATCTAGACCTTGACTGCTCGAGCTTTGAATTTGCATGTTGGCACATGATCTCAATATAGTCATTCGAAACAAGAAAGTTCCCGTTTTTAGCAATTAAAGTTTCGATTCTCATAGTATCAGTAACACACTATGAAAAAAAAAAGAATATAAAATTTAAAAAGAAATTTAGCAAAGTTTTAAAAGTAATTAAACATTTGAAAAATCGAAAAAAAAATTATTTACCAACATCACTCTGTCTGTTGTACCTGTTATAAAAGACCTTTTGATACCAGAAGAACCCCTAGCAAAATCAATAATTTTCTTTTATAATAAAATTTTTAAAAACAATTCATTTTTAAACTAAAATAATTTTTTTTTTAACTTGTGCAACTTCAACTGACGAACAACATATTGCTACCATTGGTGGTTCTAGTTTGAACCATACTTCACTTCCTTGTTCTTTTTTGAGTTTTTCAGTAATTGCTTCAGTAACTACCTTGTGATCTACCATATCATGAGTAACATAAACCCATTCAATGTTGTAACTCAATTTTTCATCTTGAGATGGATTGGATTGAGTGACTATGGATCCTTTAGGAATAAATTAAATGAATATTATGTAAATATATCCAAATACATTTGCAATTCACTAATTCAATTCACAATGATTATTATAATCACATAAATATAAATATAAATAAAAAAATATTTGACTGATAATAGAATGTGGATATGATAAAGGTAATAGAACATAATCTCTTTTTTTTTTTTTTGAAAGTATTCCAATTATCTAAATGAATTTCAATATTCCAAAAATTTTCTCAAAATAAAAAATATCATTTTACTCCCAGCACAAGAACTAGTTGTATACATGTGAGTTGTGTTATTTATAGTGATATTGAATTCTTTGATATCTTTATCAACCCCTCCTGCCCTTGATTTATCGAATTTCTCAGGATCATTTAATTCCAAAGTACTCAACTTCTTTTCATTCAAAAATTTGAGGGATGGTTCTTGATCAAAAACATTTTTCTTTTGTTGATTAGATTTCTTTTTCTTCTCTTTGATGTATTCTTTCCTTTCTTTTTTCTCAACGTTATTATTCTCATCCATTTTTTTTTTTTTTTGAATATTTCAAAAAGAATTAAGAGATGTTTCATTTTCCAATAATGAAATCTTGATTTCTTTGCAATATGAATGATCTTTATTTTATCAATTTTTATATTGAAGAATAGAATGTTGGTATAAAATTTATTTCATTTTATTTTTGAGTCAATTTTATAAATGTATTTGTTCAAAATCAAAGAAATAAGAATTAAAGGTCGATTAGTATAGTTGGTTAGTACTTCGGATGAATCCGGAAACCACAGTTCGAATCTGTGATCGACAATTTTTTTGTATTGATTTTTTATAAAATGCTTAACACACAATACAATTCCCTTTGATTTCAAAACGATTGTCATCATTTAATTTTTCTATTTTATCATATTTGTCAAATCAAATTTAATTATTTTTTCCAATTTAGACTTTTGCTTCTCTTCATTTTCTGCATCTTGAATTGATTTCACTTATAATATCATCTTTGTTTTATTTTTAACAAATTTTTATTGAAATAAAATTTTTTTAATACTGTAAATCATTTTTTGATAATGATAAGTTGATTAGATTTTCTTTCTCTTTTTAAAATAACTGAATTTTTTTAAATTTATTTTCTATCTCTTCTTTTTTTATAATTCAAAAATATAAAGACCAAAACGATCTTCATCAACACTCACTATGGCATTAACTTTTTCTATCATGGAATTGAAAATCTTTATTTTATTTCATTTGGTCCCTAAAAAAAAAAAAAAAAAAAAATTTGATTAACTTGATTCTCTGAAAATAAACCTTTTTATATGAATTTTTTAAAATTTGTTGAGAGAATTGATCCCAAAAAAGGAATATGCTCACAAGATATCGAAGAATATTTCGAATTATTTCCCAAAGAAAAAATTAGCAAAAGGATAGAAAAGAAAAAATTTATAAAATTCATTGAAGAATCTTTGGATCAATTGGGAATACCAAAGGATAATCAAGTAAAATCTCACAAACAATAAATTTTTGATTTTTTTCCAATTTTATTTTTTTTTTAAAAAGAAAAATAGTAAACACAGAGAATTTCTTATGAAACAAATATGGGCCAAAGAAAAAAAGGAAGATGTTGGGATACTAACTTTCAAAAGAGCAGTGATGACTTTGATTGAAGAATAAAGTACGGAGAGATGAGGGAAAATGTGGTAAAAGAAAAGGAAATCGAAAACAGGAAGCAAATCAATTTATCTTCTTCTTTGAAATTTTTCTCAATCACTATCAGACTGGAATCAAATAATAAAGAAGAATTTAGAAAACTGTATTTTATTTTTATTTATTTTTCTTAAATCAAGTTTAATTTTTTTTTAATTTCTTACACAAATTTTTTTAATTTTTTAAAAGTATATTTTTCATGAATAAATTTTTTTGGTTTTTTTTTTAGTATGAAAAATAGAGAAGAAGTAAATCAGAAAGAGATAAACAAAGAGCAAAATTTACAAGAGTCAGAATCGATAAAGCTACCAGAACAGAAGAGTTTAAGAACTAACATTCTCATAGAAATCTTTAAAAATCTTTCTTCAAATGAAACTCTAAAATGCTCCTTGATTTGCAAAGAGTGGTTCAACATCTCTAGAAACAAAAAGTTATGGGAAACTCATTTCATAAGAGATTTCAAAACAAATGTTGAAAAAAATTATCCAGTAAAGGAAAGGTGGGATCTTAACCAAAAAATTTCAAGTTGTGCAAAATATCTTGAAGATTACTCTTTTTTAAACGAAAACCCCTTTTTAGAGTATTGGATTGTTAAAAATGAGTTGATCATTCGGGATCTTAAGCAGAGAGAGAGTTGGAGAGATAGGAGGTATGATTGCATGGTGAGGGTTTTCGTGAGAGATTCTCAGACGAACTTTGAGACCATGAGCAATGAAAGGATTTTGGGTATTGTTGATGAAGAGAAAGAAGAAAAATTCAAAAAAAAATATGAATCGTTTGTTTGGGAACCAGAAAAAAATTGAAATAAAAAAAAAATTTAAAAAATAAATATTTAATAGGGTACATTTCTAATTTACAATTCTCATTATTATTATTATTTTTTTGTTTAAATTGGAGGAGCAACATTGCAAATGATTTGTAGCAAAGAAGCACTTGGATTAAATCTTTGGTTTTTGAATAGGACGTTGTAGACACTTATGACACTCAACACAGCGCTTTTAACGTGGTGAAACGTGACGAAGCTTTTTTTGTCCAACAATGCGAACAAGGTAGAAGAAACGATCAAATGGCAAGAGACTCTTGGGTAAGGCCCACGTGATACATCTTTGTGAGTACGAACTACAGAAATTATGTCTCTAATGTATTTATGACAGTCTAAAAATTATTATTTAAAAAAAAAAAATACAAAAAATTAAATAAAAAACATTCAAAAAATTAAATAAAAAACATTCAAAAAATTTAGTAAAAAATTTTATAAAAAAAATTAAAAAATTAAAAAATATTTGAGTTTTACCTTGTGGTAAGAATATTTTTTTGGAGAGTTTGTTCAAATGAATAATTCTTTCGAGAGAAATTTTTCCAAACTTTGTGGAAAGGACAGGCTCAACAGTAAATTTTTCGATGGTGTGGAACATAGCGATTTCTTCCATGAGGAAGTTGGAGAGCTTGACACTAGATGTGACGAAAATGCATATTGCTAACTGTTTTATCTTAAATATTCCCTCCTCTATTTTTAGTGTCATGTCTCTTAAGAACTATTATACAATGTATAAATTAAAATAATTTAAAAAAAATAAACAAATAAAAATTGATAATAAAAAATAAAATAAAATAAAAAATAAAAATTGGAAATTAAATAATAAAATTAAATAAAAAATATTAAAAATAAAAAAATATTAAAATATTAAAAATAAATGAAACTAAAAGTCAAAAAATAAAAATAAAAAATAAAAAATAATAAAAATAAAAATAATAAAATAAAATAAATAAAAATAATAAAAATAAAAATATTAAAATAAAAAATAAAAAATAAAAAATAAAAAATAAACAATAAAAATTAATAAAAATAAAATAAATAAAAATATTAAAATAAAAATTAAACAATTTTAAATTTAAATTTTACGTCGAACAATGCAAACTCTGTTTGTTTTTTGAGCTGTTTAGAAAGCGAGAAGATGATTATTCTGGGAATTTCTCCGTGCTTCTTGGACAGTATTGTTTGGATCATTTCTGGCGTGCTTTCTCCATCCAAATATATTTTTTGTGTTTTTATTGAAAAATGTGTAACGAGAAACTTTATTTTTCATTTAATTTTGTTTTTAATTTATTTTTAATTTTTTATTGATTTATTTTATATTTTGTTTTTAATTTTTCATTTATTTTATTTTGTTTATTTGTTTTTATCATTTTGTTTATTTTTTTTTACCTTTTTTATGAAATTTGAATATTCAATTTGTTTCTCGTCTTGTGATAAAGTAATGAACATGTGATTTCCAGAAATAATACCTTTATCAAATGGATAAAATAAATCCAAAAAAAAAAAAAAAAGACTTTTTTTATCCCAATTATAGATGTGAAAGATATATGAATTAATCGATAGAGAATATTCCAAATTTTTTAAATTTGTTAGCGGATGTTAATTTTTTGTTGAGATATTTATCACTTAGTTCATTAAAAATAAATTTTAAGTTGCAAAAATTGTTCCCTTATCAATAGATGTGTATATATTTAATGTTTGAAAGAGATATGAAAAGATTTAATACTTACAGCACAACAATTTATTGAGAAAAACTTTATCAATGTCCAAATCAAAGAGATGATCCAAGTAATCAGATACAGTATTGCTGATTTCTTTCATGGTAAGGAGGGGATATTGATCGAATTCGGCGAAATTGTTGGAGATCTTCAAATTCTCCTCAGTTTTGCACTTCTCACTCTTATCCTTGTCTATGAAGGAGATATTATCCTCAGAGGAGAGATTGATGATGGAGATATCTTGCTTATGGACCTTGATATCTTCTGTATAAGGAACTTGGCTATCCTCTGACCTATCCTGCATTTCTATAAAATCCTCATTATCCAAATCTATCACTTCTTCATCCTCAAAAACATTATAATAAGAATCTGTCTTCTTCATTTTTTTTTATATTTAAAAAAAATAAAAAAAAATAAAAAAAAAAAATAAATTGGATAAAAATGTAAATGTTTTGTTTAATAAATAATTTGATTTTTATACTTATTATCCTAAAATTCAATTAATTTTTTTGGGTTAATAATGATTCGTTAAGTGATCTTTATTTACTTTAATAAGATGTCACCCATTTTTAAGGAGACATAATAGTCTTTTTTGAAACGAGAATATTTGGTTATTAATTTAAATTAATTTTAATATTTTTATTTTTTTTAATTTTAATTTTTATTTTTTATTTTTAATTTTAAAATTTTTAATTAAAAAATTCTTTCAAAAAGTATATTCAAGAAAATCTTTCATTATTACATCCCCATTAGTGGTATTGGTTGTCATAATTATATAAGGCTGCTGTTTGGAGACACTTAAAAATCTGATGGCGGCGATCTCAGCATAGGTGCAGCCACCAAGAAAAAAGACTATAATTGGCTTTTTTTCTTCCCATTTGCTGGGTGTAAAACTATTATTGTCATTATTGCTGATAATTTCTTCGTATACAGAATTTTTGCGTCTATGTTGTTCTTATGAAAAAAAAAATTTAAATTAAAAATTTGATAATAGAAAATAAAAATTTAAAAATTTTGTGAAATTTAGTTTTGATATTTTTTTAACATTTTGAGAAAATTTTGAAAATATTTAAAAATAAATTTTTGTTTTAAAAATTAAATTAAAATAAAAAATAAAAAATAAAAAATAAAAAATAAAAAATAAAAAATAAAAAATAAAAAATAAAAAATAAAANTTAATAAAATAAAAAAATAAAAAAATAAAAAAATAAAAAAATAATTAAAACAATAAAAATAAGAAAAATAAAAATAAAAAAATAATTAAAAATAATTAAAAACAATAAAAATAAAAAAATAAAAAGTGAAAAATAAAAAATAATAAAAATAATAAAAAAAATAAAAAAATAAAAAAATATAAATTAAAAAAATCAGTTTTTATTTAAAAAACAATAAAAATAAAAATATAAATTAATTAAACATTCTCTGTTGTTGATTTACCATTATCAATGTACTTGACATTCTCGGCCTTAGCAACCTCCAACAGCCTCTTCAACATCTGCTCATCCTCCAAACGAGTATACCTCAAAACAGCACAACGACTCTGAATAGGCTCAATGATCTTATTAGACAAGTTGCAAGCCAAAGCGAACCTCGTCGTGTCGGAATAAATCTCCATCGTTCTTCTTAATGCTTGTTGGGCGGCGTTTGTCATGTTATCTGCTTCGTCTAGTATTACCACTTTGTGTCTTCCTGGGGGGAGCGTCACTTTTTTCTTGGCGAACATCTTTATTTTTTCTCTCACCACGTCTATTCCTCTGTCGTCTGATGCGTTCAGTTCTAACACTGCGTTTTTGTAGTTTTCCCCCAGAAGTTGATGTGCCAAACAAAGTATGCTTTTTTTTTTTTTTTTTTTGAAGAATTAAGTTTTGTTGCAAATTTAATATCATATTAATTTAATTTTGAATTTCGGTTGAATTAATTCAAGTTATATTTATATATTTGCGCAAATATATATTGAAAGAAAATATATTCTACTTTTAAAAAAAATAATAAAATTCTTTCTCAATGGGATGTATTCTTTCTTTATTATTACAATCTCTTTATAATTCATTAATCATAATTGTTGTTCATTATTTTATTCTAATATAATCTCTTTGTCTATAATTGTTACCTAGTTGTTTTTCCTATTCCAGGAGGTCCACAAAGAATCAAGTTTGGCATATTTCCTTGCTGTGAAATAATTTCCAATCTGCTAACTGCTTCTTCATTTCCCACGATATCCTTTATCAATATAGGTCTATATTTTTCAACCCATGGTATTGATTGAACACTTTCTTTTTTCATTTTTTTTTTTTTTTTGGCGCAATGAATTAATAATGCTGAAACTTATAAGTTAGAAAGAATTGGTTGGAATGATTGTTTTCTTCAATTTGCATATGACTGATCATCTTTGTTTTAAATATTTTCTTCCTCTTTTATGAAAAATTTGAAAATATAAAAAAAAAAATAGTGAATTGATTTCTCTTAGAATAGAATGATATGGTAAATAATACCATTTTTATTACCTATTGGTTATATCACCAATTTCTTTTCTTTAAAGGAAAATGGAGAAAAAATAACGAAATTTTATTTGAAAAATGAAGAGGGAGAAAAGAATTTCCTTTTAATTGACGAGATAAAGAAATTCATGTTATGTGATTGTTCAAATCTTCTTTTGAATGCAAAAATTTGCCATTTATGTTCGAAATCGTTATGCATCAAATGTCATTTGAATAAAATAGAATGTGGAGAATGTGGAGAAGAATTAGAAACAAATCTCAAATTAAATGATAAGATAAATCAATTGAGATGCAAATGCCTCCATTGTGATGAAGAAATGTTTCTGATTAAATCATCCGAACATCCACAAAACAAAGAATCACATTCTACAACAAATGAAATGGAGATGAAAGGATGTGCATGCAAACATGATCTCAATATATCCATCATGCACAATCTAAAATCACTTCAGCACATTTATAACCTTAATAATAAGCTCCAAGAAGAGAATGATCATCTCAAGCAGGAAAATCGATATCTGAGGCAGGAGAACAAATTTTTGAAGGAGGAGAATGATCTAATCAAGAAGCAGATCGATGCCTTGAAGGAGAATCAAAAGATGAAAGAAGAGCATCTCTTTCTCTCTGAAGAAAATAGAAAATTGAGAAAACTTAGTTTATTGTTGAACAAAAAAAATGATATAACTTCGTGATCCTAAAAAGATTGTTTTTTTTTAATTCTTTTTGGACTAAATTCTAATATAATATATATTTATTAAATATCCTCTGTTTTGAGAATTTCAATTGTTTCTTTTATTAAGTGACTTGTTGAAGTTGAAGTTTTGAGATTATATCATTAAGCTTTTGTTAAGATATAAATGAAATAATTTCTTAAATAGAAATCTTCAAAGTTCATTCGTTTGAAAATCTTGAAAGCAAACTTTTTAAAATTAATTAAAAATTTTCTTAAAAATTCAAATGTTCAGTATTTATTTAATAATTTTTAAATCGAAGATTATTTTTTTTATCTAGATAGAAACAAAGTATTTTTAAATTCGATTTTCTATCTATTTAAAAAAAAAAAAAGCTTGGGCATGGTAAGTTAACATTTTCAAAAAAATAGTGTGAATATTCATATTTCTGAGTTTTATTGTCTGAAGAAAATCTTTTGATCAAAATAATTAATTTTATATTTCTATTTAGAAAAAGGAAAATGAAGAAAAAATTACAAAATTTTATTTGAAAAATGAAGAGGGAGAAAAGAATTTCCTTTTAATTAACGAGATAAAGAAATTCATGTTATGTGATTGTTCAAATCTTCTTTTGAATGCAAAAATTTGCCATTTATGTTCGAAATCGTTATGCATCAAATGTCATTTGAATAAAATAGAATGTGGAGAATGTGGAGAAGAATTAGAAACAAATCTCAAATTAAATGATAAGATAAATCAATTGAGATGCAAATGCCTCCATTGTGATGAAGAAATGTTTCTGATTAAATCATCCGAACATCCACAAAACAAAGAATCACATCTTAAAAAAGATTTTGAAGTAGAATGCAGAAAATGTGTGAAGAAATATAAATTGAAGAATAAAATGCTTGAGAATCTCAAATCACTCAATCATTTCAACTTCCATAATAATAAACTCCTAAATGAAAATAACATTCTCTTGGATGAAAATTCAATCCTCAAGCAAAACAATGAATCTTTGAAACATGAGAACAGACAATTCAAAAAGCAATTAAATGAATTGAAGAGTAAGAATGATAAAGAGAACATCGATGAAATGAATATAAAAGAAAAATCAAGAATTAAAGGAATTAGTCCTAAAATCAATCATATTGATGATGATGATAAAAAATATTCTTCATACGATGGAGATTCACATTCAAATAGTATCAATTCTTCCGAAGAAAAACAAAATATAAACATAGATACCTTTTTTGATATAAAAGAAAAAAATATAGATCCTCAGATTGAAAAAATCTATGAAAGTAAGCAGCATTGATAAAATTCTAGAGATGTTCAAAACTTTACAACAGTTCCAAATTTGTTAGTTATAAATTAATATCCGCTAACAAAGTTGTAAATTTTGGACATGTCTAATAAAATTCAAACAATTCAATTTTTTTTATTTTTTTTTTTACAATAGGCAAAGCTATTTTAGCATTCAATCTTAAATTTGGAATCAGTAATCTTATTGATGAAGGGAAAGCAAAGGAAATTTCGGTAGAGTGCAGTCATAATGGAAACAAGTTTGCAGAGGGGATGAACAGTTACTTTGGATGGGAGACTGAACAAAGCTTTGAGAAAGCTCACTTCATTTTCTCTGAGATAGTTCAAAAAGACAAGAAAAGAGAAAGGGAGCAAACTTCTTATTGTATTAACTTTCTTGCATTCATGTATGAAAATGGAGAGGGAACGAGGAAAGATATAAACTTTGCCATCACTCTTTATAAACAAGCTGTTAAATTGGATAACTCTAGTTCCATGGTTAATCTTGCTTGGATCTATGAGAATGCACCTGAAGAAGGAGAAGAAGGAGGGATCAGAAGGGATTTAAATCTCGCTGTAAAATATTATAATCAAGCTATTGAATTGAGTAACTCTACTGCAATGAATAACCTTGCCAAGTTATACGAAAAGGGGAAGGAGAATATCAGAAAAGAAATCAAACAATCCTTTGAACTCTACAAAAGAGCGATAGGTCTTGAGAACACAACCGCCATGTGCAACCTTGCCAACATCTATCTGAGAGGAGAAGAAGGAATAAAGAAAAACACCAATGTAGCAATAAACCTTTTGAAAAAAGCTGCTGAAATGAAAAATATCAATGCTATGAATAACCTTGCGAGATTATATGAAACAGGCAAAGATGGAATCAAGAAAGATCTCATTTTGGCTGTAAAGTTTTACCAAAAGGCCGCTGATTTGAACAACTCCCATGCCATTTTCAATCTTGCCAGAATTTATGAAAATGGAGATAGGTGTGTCAAACAGGACATTCATCTCGCTATCAATCTTTACAAACGTGCTGCAAAATTAAATCATTCTTATGCGATGAACAACTTGGTAAAAAATATTTTTCTCTTTTTCATTTTTTCATTGTTGAATATTTCTTTATTTAATTTCAAATTTCAAATTTGAAATTTCTTTTTTTTTTTTTAATTTTTTTATTTTTTATTTTTTAATTTTCATTTTTTTGTTATTTATTTTTTATTTTTATTTCAAATTTTTTATTTTTTTAGGCTTTCATTTATCATGAAGGAAAAGATAAAATCAAGAAAGACTTGAAAAAAGCAATCTCTTATTACAAAAAAGCATCCAAGCTGGGAAATCATCATGCCATGTACAACTTGGCCTCCATTTTCCAAAAAGGAGAACATGGATTAGTCTCTAAAAATCTACCTTATGCCATTAATCTTTACAAGAAATCAAGTCATTTAGGTAAAAAAAAAAATTTAAAAATTATTTTTTATTTTTTCCATTTTATTTATTTTTTAATTTTTTTTTATTTTAATAATTTTTTATTTTATAAAGGAAATTCAAATTCGATGTACTGTCTGGTAATATCTTTATTTTTTAATTTATATCTAGAATAATTAATAACAGGGGAGGATATACGAGAAAGGAAAGGAAGGAGTCGTAGAGAGAAACATTCCTAGGGCAATTAATCTTTACAAAAGATCATCTGAATTAAGTAAAAAAAAGAAAATTAATTTTAAATAATAATTGAAAAATATAATAAAAAAAAAATAAAAAAAAATTTCTTTAAAAACATATTTAAAAAAAAACATTTAAAAATATTTTATTTTAAAATAGATAATCCACAAGCCATGAATTATTTGGTAAAAACTTTTTTATAAACTTATATTTTTTAAATTTTGAAAATTTTTAATTTTGTAATTTTTTTTTTAGGCTAAATTATATGAGGTTGGAGTGAAAGATTTTTTAGAGAAAGATATTGATATGGCAATTAAATACTACAAAAAAGCTTCTGAGCAAGGACATTCTCATTCTATGGTCTAAAAAAAATAAATAAAAAAATAAATAAAAAATAAAAATAAAAATAAAATAAAAACAAAAAAAAATAAATAAAAAAAACAAATAAAAAAATAAATATTCAAAAAAATAAATAATAAAATTAAACATTTTTTTTTATGATTAAAAGGTTGATCTTGCTTCTATTTATGAAGAAGGAAAAGAAGGCACTGAAATAGATGTTCCTTATGCTATTACTTTGTACAAAAAAGCTATTGAACTCAACAACCCTTCCGCCATGTTTCATTTAGCTAATATTTATCACAATGGTATTTTTTATTTTTTTTAATTTTCTTACTTTTTATTTTTATTTATTATTTATTTAAACTATTTTCTTTATTTTCATTATTTTTATTTTAAATTTTATCATTAAATTTTATTTTTATTTATTATTTATTCAAACTATTTGCTTTATTATTTTTATTTTCTTTATTTTTAAATTTTATTATTCTATTTTAATTTTAATTTTTTTTTAATTTTCTTACTTTTTATTTTTATTTTTTATTCATATATTTTTATTTTTATTCTATTTTTATTCTATTTTTATTTTTATTCTATTTTTTTTTTCAATTTTCTTACTTTTTATTTTTATTTTCATTATTTAATTTATTATTTATATTTTTACAATTTAATCTAAAAGGGAAAGAAGGAGTAAAGAGAGACATAAATTTGGCATTAGAATATTACGGAAAAGCAATCAGTTTGAACTTTACACCAGCAATGAACAACCTCGCCATGATCTACGAAGAAGGGAAAAACGGGGTAAAAAGAGATATTTCGAGATCAGTGGAGCTCTATAAGAAATCAATTGATTTGAATAACCATTATGCTATGAACAACCTTGCTTTCATTTATCAGAAGGGGAACGGTTCAATTAAGAAAGACATTAATAAAGCCATGGATCTTTATAAACAAGCTTCTGAGCTCAACAATCACAGTTCGATGTACAATCTTGGATTTATCTATGAGAAAGGGGTAAATTTTTTTTCTTTTTTAAAAAATTATTTATAATAATATTCATTATTTTTTCTTTTAAATTTCTATATTTTATTTTTTATTTTTTAAATTTTTATTTTTTTATTTTTTATTTTATTTTTTATTTTTTATTTTTTATTTTTATTTTTTATTTTTTATTTTTTATTTTATTTTTTTTTTTTTAAATTTTTTTATTTTATATTTCTTTTATTTTATATTTTATTTTATATTTCTTTTATTTTTTTTATTTCTAATTATTTTTTATTTTTTATTTTCAATATTTTATATTTTTTATTAAATTTTTTATTTTTATTGTTTTTAGTTGGAAGGAATTAATGTAGATACACATTTGGCCATCTTTTACTACCAAAAAGCTTCTGAACTTAACAATTCCCATGCAATGATCAACCTCGCCAACATCTACGAGGAGGGAAAAGATGCTAAAAAGGACATATTGCTGGCAACAAAGTTTTACAAGAGAGCAGCTGAATTAGGAAATCCGACAGCACTAGAAAAACTTGAAAAATTGAAATAATTATTCAAAAAAAAAATTATAAAAAAAAAAATAAAAAATAAATAAAATAAAAATAAAAATGAAATCCTTTATTTTGATTTTAATTTCTTTATCATTCCTTTATGCATTGAAATATGAAGGGGAATCAAGATTCCATCCTGAATTCATCCAAAAGCAAAAATTGCCAACCCAATGGCAAGAAATGGACAATGCTAATCTTGGTGGTGAGATCGTCTCCTTCATGATCGCTATCAAATACAGAAATAGAAAACAATTTGATAGCCTCTTCGAGAAAATCACAGATCCTAAATCCCCAGAATATGGAAAATATCTTTCTCGTGAATCCATCAGAGATATGATTGGAGCTGATAGAAGAACACTCAGAGTAATCAAAGGTACAAATAATAAAATAAAATTATAAATTCATAATTTTTTTTAAAAGTATAATATGTTATTGGTTATTGTAACAATTATCTCTTATTTCATTTTTGTTAACATAATTATAATACTGTGTGATAAAATATAAAAAAAATAATAATTTTCTTTCTCTTTTTCTTCCATTTAATAAATAAAATAAATATAAATTTAAAAACAATTGAATTTGATACATACAATCAATCAATTCACTTTATATCCAATTAAAATTTTTCTTTCCATGAACAGATTTCCTCCAAGCATACAATCTCTCTGGACAAGAAAGCTACGACAGAAGTTACATGCATGTACAAGGAAAAATCTCAGACATCAACAACGCATTCAAAGCAGATTTGAGACAATACATCCACAAGGAGAATCAAAAGGTGATCCACATCAGTTTGGTTCCATACTCCCTTCCTTTGTCCATCTCCAAGTTAGTCGACATGATCACTGGTTTCACTTACTTCCCTATCGAAAATTTGATCTCCAAAAAGTATTTCGGAGGAGCTACTGTCTCCAATATTAATGTTGGGTAAAGTTCTTTTTTTAAAAATTTTAATTTTTGTTTTTATTCATTTCATCTTTCTTCACATTATATCTCAAAAAAATTTAATTATTTTTAAAGTTTGCTACTTTTTTTTTCTCATTATCTCATTGATTGTTTTGTTATTTTATTCTTAAACTTTATCATATTTTTTGACTTTTATTCATTATTTTGTTTCATTTTATTAATTTTGTTTTTTTTTTTTCTAATACTTTTCCTCCTAAAGACCTGCTCAATTAAGACAAAGATACAATGTTTCTGCAATCGGAGGATTATCATCCAACAACTCCCAAGCAGTAGCAGAATTCCAAGACCAATACTACTCTCCATCTGGTAAAAAAATAACTAAAAAATAATAAATATTAAGAAAATAAAATAACTAATAATTGTGAAAATAAAAATAATAAAAATGATAAATACAAGAAAAAAATAAAATTCAAAACTTAATTTAATTTTTTATTAAAAAAATAAAGATCTCACCACTTTCTTTAACAAATTCGTCTCCAATTCAAACCAATCCACCGTTTCAAGAGTTGTCGGAACCAACGTTCCTTCATCCCCTGGTGTCGAGGCTTCCTTGGACATCCAATACATCATGGGTGTCAATCCTAACACCAAAACCTACTTTTACTACACTCCTGGAAGTTTTTGGGATGCCATGGGTAATTTTTTATCAACAATTTTTTTTTAATATATTTCAATTTTTAATTTTAATCTTATTTATTTATTGTTGATTTCTTAATTTTTTTTTTTCAATTTATTTTAATTGATCATTAAATGAATTTTTAATTTTTTATTTTTTCTATTATTTTTAAAATTATTTTCAAATTTTTTTATTAGTTACTTGGGCTGATACCATTTCCAACGAACAAAACCCAGCATTAGGTAAATACCCAAAAACTCCTTTTTATTATTTTTTCATTCAATTTATTTCATATTCTCTTATATTTAGTTCACTCTGTTTCTTATGGATGGCAATTTTTTGAGAAACCGTACTTTTTTCGTTTTATATCATCTTAAGATTTTAATTCTTTCATTTAATTTTTTAATTTTAATTTTTTAATTTTTTCAATTATTTAATTCTTTTATCTTAAATTTTAATTTTTTTTTTTGAATTTTTTTTTTAATTTATTTTTTAAATTTTATTTTTTAGGTCAAATGCATACAAACAAAGGCTCAACTCTGACTTTCAAAAAATCTCTTCCAGAGGTGTTTCCATCATCTTTGCATCAGGAGACTATGGAGCAGGATGTAAAAAAAATTTAAAATTTATTTTTAATTTTTTTTGATAATTTTTCATTTATTTTAATTTATATTTTATTTTTTTGAATTTTATATTATTTTTTAATTTTTAATTTTTTAATGCTAAAAGGCATTGCTTGCTATGAATTGTCTCCATCCTTCCCTGCTACTTGTCAGTACGTCACCTCTGTTGGAGCAACCAGATTCCAACAACAAGCAGTCGGTCCTGAAGAAGCTGTCATCGAATTCAAATCTGGTGGTGGTTTTTCCGAAGATTTTCCAAGACCTTCGTAATAAAAAAAAAAAATTTAAAAAAAATTTAATTTTATTTATTTTTAAATATTTTCATTTATTTTTTTGAGATTTTCATTTCTATTTTCATTTTTATTTTTTCTGTTTATGTTTTATTTTTTATTTTTTATTTTTTATTTTTTATTTTTTATTTTTTATTTTTCATTTTATTTTTACTTTTGTTTATTTTTAAAATTATTAATTTTCTTTTTTAATATTATTTTCATTTATATTTTTTTTTATTTGTATTTTTTTATTTTTTCATTTTTTTTCTTGGAAAGATACCAATTTGATGCAGTCAACAATTATTTGACTACTTGCAAGGATCTCCCTGCATCTTCCAGATACCACGCTGCAGGAAGAGCTACTCCTGATGTCTCTGGTAAAAAAAAAATAAAAAAATAAATAATAGAAATTAAAAAATATTAAATAAAAATTATATAAAAATAAAAAATAAAAAAATTAAATAAAAAATAAAAAAATAAAATAAAAATAATAAAAATAATAAAAAATAAAAATAATATAAAAATAAAAAAAATAAAAATAAAAAATAAAATTAATAAAATAAAAATAACATAAAAACAAAAAATAAAATATTAATGAAAATTAAAATTTTTTTCTTGTAGCTTTGGGTATTGGCTTTCAAGTCGTTGTTAGTGGAGGTGTAGAAATTGTTGGTGGAACTTCTGCTTCTGCTCCTGTAAAAAAAGAAAATCATAATTTACTTTACATTATTCATTTAATTATTTATTAATATTTATTAAATTTATTTATTTTTTATGAAAATTTATTTTATTTATTAATATTTTATTTATTAATATTTTTTTAATTTATTCATTTATATACTTTTTGATTAAATTATTTACCTTTTTTTTTTTTTTTTTGAATGAAGACTTTTTCAGCTATCATCTCTTTATTGAATGATATCAGATTGAGGTAAAAAAAAAAATTTTTATTTTTACTATTTTTTATTTTATTTTAATTATTTTTTTTTCTTCATTTAATTTTTATTTCTTATCTTAGCACCAATGCTCCTCCTTTGGGTTTCTTGAATCCTTTGATCTACTCTTACTTCGCATCCAACAGCACTGCCTTTTATGATGTAACCATCGGAGACAACCCTCACTCTTGCTGTTTGAAGGGATTTTCTTGCCAAGCTGGATATGTAAATTTTTAATTATTTTTATTTTTTTGTTTATTTTTTATTTTTTCATTTTCATTTTTATTTTAAAGGATCCTGTAACTGGTGTCGGAACTCCTAACTACGAAGTTTTGAAACAATTGGTTGTTGTCAACAATAAAAATTAATAAAAAAAAAATCACTTTATAATCAAAATAATCAAAAAAAAAAATTTTTTTTTTTTGTAAAAAGTCTCTTCAAACTTTAATTTTGAATTTTTTATTTTAATTTTTAATTTAATTAAAAAAAAAAAAAAATTGAATTTGAAAAGAAAATTAAAAGGAATATTTATTTATATATATATACCTCATTTTCCAAATGAATACCAAAATAGCCCGAATAATCTCAATGAAATCCAAAATATTGATTTATCATTCTGCTTGTCAGAATGAAATGGTGAATAAAGTATTTGCCTACACCCAATCTAGAATCATGGAAGAGGAGGATAGACGTATGGAGCTCACATTGAAGGAGATGATGAAATATAAGATGATAATATGCCACACCATCTACAAGTTCAAGCATGTGGAAGAATTATGCAAGTTATTGATGCAGTATGTTAACCAAGGAGGAAAATTATTAATCTTAAAGTAAATTTCAAATTGAATTTTCATTTAATCCAAAAAAAGAAAAGGATATCTTTAATATTCAAAAATGATGTTTATAGATGCTGCCAAAAATTTCTTCCCAAAGAAATCTTTGATCATCCTGCGATCTTTCAAGAAAAAGAGAAGAAGAATGAACCTGGTAAAGAAAAAACAAATTATTTCATTAAAAAAAAAAATTATTTAATTCTTTGAATAAACCATCAGAAACAAATGATAGAGATTATGTAACGTTTTTGTTAATTTTTATTTTTAATTTTAATCTTTTTCCATTTTTTATTTTTTTATTTTTTATTTTTTATTTTTTAAAGATACCCGACTCATCTTGCAATAAATATAACAGCCCCTTTTTAGAAGGAGTGGAGGCATTTAACGAAACATGGAGTATTGGCTTCACTGAGCTTGGAAAAGACGCAAAGTCCATTGGTCATTATTCAAATGGCGAACACATTGGTGCATACAAATATTTTGGTAAAAAAATTGAATAAATTTAATAAAAAAATTTATTAAAAAAAAAATAAAAAAAAATAAAAATAATAAAAATAAATCAAAAAAATTAAAAAAATTTGTAGATAATGATGGGATGATTGTTTCTATTGGTATCAATCATTGGTCTACTGATGAAGCTTTCAGAATTATCTTGAATTGTGTTTTGTTTGCCACGCGAATAGAATGGTCCTCTGATTTACATTTCATTTACAATAAAAACAAAAAATTAGGGTAAACAAATTTAATCTTTTTTTTTTTAATTTGGTTAGTAAATTTAAATTTAATTTTAGTGTGGAATGTTTTTTGAGAATAATTTTGGTGAAAAAAAAAGAAAAAAAGTTTTTTGTTCCTAAAGTGATTTCCCACATAATCATTAAATACTTTGTTTGATTAAAATTTTCTAAAATGGAATCAAATTTAAATTAAGAATCTTAAAACTTTTCCTCATATTCAATTTAATAGTCTCAAATGTGTTGCTACTCCTTCTGGTAGGGACAAATCATAAGCAGGTCCATCTTTAGCATTTGTGATTGTTATAGATCTTTCGTCATTGACACTGATCCAACATCCATATTGGCTAGTACCAGAAGATGTGGCTCCATAAATATAAAAGATTCTCTCATTTCTTTTGAAAATAAATTGCACCCTCGAGAAAATTGTTGTTCCAAGATTATGATAAATTATTGAAGTATGAGAACCACCATAAGCATTCAACCATCCTGAATCCCACTTTTTTGTTGGAATCATTTTTTTTTTTCATAAAATTATATTAAATATAAAACTTTTATAATTTTTTTCTTCAAAACCAAAAAAATAAAAAAAGAAGCAAAACAAAAAATAAACCACAGAATAAAATTTGTTGAAATTTGTTGTTTAATTTAAATTTTATATTTTTTTTTCTGCATTAAATATGTAATCGGAAATTGGTTGTATTGTTTGTTTGTCAAAGGAGGAACACAAAAATATCTCATAATCGCAGTTCAAAGAATTCAAATCAAACTTATTGATTATTTCTTCTTCATTCATGCAATTTCCCTTGTCTTGTTTGTTACCAACTAAAAAAAATAAAATAAAAATAATTAATTTAAAATGAAAAATAAAAAATAAAAATAAAAAGAAATTAAAAAAAAAAAAATAACCAATTATAAGTCTAGAGTTTGTGACCTCTCTTAGTTTAAAAAGTTCTTTCTTGGACTCCTCTATTTTTCCTCTGTCCGAACTGTCTATCATGTAGAGCATGTATTGTTCAGTTCCATAGTAATGTCTCCACAAAGGTCTTAAAACAAAATTATTTGGAAAAATAAAAATAAAATATTAAAAAAATAAATTAATTAATAAAATGCTAAAAACTAAATTCATAAATAAAAATTGAAAAAAAAGTGATAAAAATAATGAAATACCTAATTTTTTCTTGTCCTCCAACATCACTTTAAAAATGTAAGTAAAATTTCAAAATAAAAACAAAATATTGTCTTTTTACTAAATTGTCAACTCTATGTTGTCCTTGGTGATCGCTTCACAATTAAATCCAATTGTTGGTATTGTTTCCACTCTTTCTCCCAGCTTCCACATATAAAGAAATGAAGTTTTGCCACTTTCGTCTAAATTTTTTTTAAAAGAAATTTGTTGATATTTTAATTGGGGAACATTTTAATTTTTTTTTATTTTAAATTTTTTTTTTTATTTTTTTTTATTTACCTAATCCTAACAATATTCCTTTAATTTGTTTATCAAATCTTTTATTATTTGCAGCAACTTGTAGATTATTGTTTTCTTCATCTTTATTCTCTATTCCCATCTCCTGGTTGAATCTCTGGGCAAATTGTTGATCTTCGTTCAATATCTTCATCACAATCTCGAATTTCTTCTCCAAAATCTCTAAATTCCTCTTCAAATTTTCCTTTTTTTCTTCCATTTCCTTTTTAGGTAAATCAAAATCTATTTTTTTTTTGTTTCAAATGAAAATTTTGATTTTAAATTTTAAAAAAAATTCAACTGATTATTTAAAGTAAAAAGCTATGAAAACATACCTTTTTCAAAAGAATAGAGATCTCTTTTCTATTCAAAATTAATTAAAATTTCTTGAAAACGTTGATTTAAAAAAAAAAAAATAGAAACTTTTAATAAAGATAAAGCAAATGGATATTTTTGATGATGTATTGAATTTAGAAGAGAAATGGATATCTGATGGGAAGAACGAGGGATATGACGCAGGAAGCAGCATGGGAGATCTGGACAGCAAAAATCTGGGATATCAAAAGGGGATAGAGCTGGGGATGGAAATAGGCGAGATATTATCCAACATAGTATATTCCCTCTACATCATATCTGAAAATAAAGTGGAGATGAAGAAAGAGTAAAAAAAAAAAAAAAAAAAATTTTCTTTTGAATTTCTCAAAAATAAATTTGACGACCTTTTCAGGAAGAAAGAGAAGCTATTGGTCACATTGAATGATATGAAGGAAAAAATAGAAAGATTGGATTATGAAGATGCCTCCAGTGAAGAATTGTTCAAGGAGATAGATACGCTGAGATCAAAGAACAAGTTGATAACATCTCAATTGGGATTGAATAAAGAGAAGAAACAAGTTAATGAAGAAAATTCTTGGTAAAATGAAGAAGATTGAAACGAAGTGAAAAGAAAAAAAAAGGTGGGGGGAAGATAATCGATTTAAAAAAAAAACGAAAGAAACATCTTTTATTGAAAAAGCAAAATAAAAAATTAAAAAATAAACTTTAAACAATAAAAGAAAAAAAAAAGAAAATCATTCTTTACAGTTCAAGAAAGTATAATTAATAAAGAGAAACAAATCTCCATCTCGAATGAGGAAGATAGTTCATATTTAATTTTTGTTGAAATTTATAATAATTTAATTTAAATAATAAAATTTTTAAATAGATGAAGGGGGTGAACATTCATATACATTCTTCGAGAATATCGTTTGTCTCAATATTCTCTAGCCATGAACTTTACAAAAAAAAAAAAAAATTTAATTAAAAAAAAAATTAAAAATTATTATTCTTATAAAATTTTCAAATAATTTTAAATTAAAATTATTGTATTACATAGTCCATGACTGCAGAAAACGCGCCAAAGCTTACACATCCACCAGGGAGAAATTTAGGACCCATTCTGGTGGCTAATAAAGAACCAGTGATACATCCTCCTAGAATACCATTATACGAATCTTTTTTACCTCTTGCTTTTTCTACCAAACATTCGGAGCCTGTGAACAACAATCCCACCATTGCAAAACTTTTACCATACCACCAACTTGTCTTTCCCAAACTTTTGAAGTATTCTTTGTAGTTCATTTTCTTTTCTGGTTGTACTATCCCTGCTCCATACCTTTTTTTATTATTTTTTAAATTTTTAAATTTAGATTCTTTTTTTATTTATTTATTATTTATTCTTTTATTAATTTTTCTTTTCTTGATAAGTATTTTTCTTTTATTGGAGAATTTAGCGATATTGTGATTTATTTATTTATAAGAATCAATTTGATGGTTTATATTTTGTTTAATTTGATCATTTGATAATATATTTTAAGTATCATATCAGCAAATGAAAAATTGTTTCAAAAATATAAAATTTAAATCAAATATATCGTTGAATATGGAATTTTTTTTGAATTGATAACAATATTGTTGATATTTGATTAAAAAACGAGTTAAATTAAATTTTTTTTACATCGCTCCATCTGGATTTGAAAATACTATACCAAATACTAATCCCATCGCTCCTCCCATTGCTCCACCTTTAATTATAAAGGTAAATATATCTTCCTATTTCAAAATATAATCCATTTTTTTTTCTCTATTTACTCATTGCAGATTTAAATGCACATGAATCCATTGGATCAAAATCTGCAGGAATCCATTCTAATACTTTGCTATATTGTCCCCATGGATTATGTTGCAATGCTTTCATATAATCTTTTTGTTGATCATTATTTTTCTTGTCATCCATCTATGTATACAAACACAATTAAACAATTTCCCTCTTTCCCAATTTTTTTTAATATTTCTCTTCAAAATAATAATGATTCAGATATTAAATTTGAGTGGGAATCTTAATTTTAAAAGTGGGAATGGAAATGTGAAAATAATAATCAAAATTATACAATGCATAAATCCCTTTAAATTTCCTTCTCCAAACAAAATTCTTCACTATAAATACTTCAAATTGAAAATTGTGAGAGATATTTTATGATAAGTTGGGAATATCCAACAAAAAATTTGATATTTTCTCTATTTTATTTAATTATTTATTCTGTATAAATTATAAAAAAAAAAAATCAAAATTCTAATTCCCTCTTTTTTGTTCAAGAATGAAAATATTGGAACAATATAAAACAATGGAATGTCCAATAAACAATCTGGATAAAAATGCCTCAATTAAATATATGGGTTTGATTTTGAAAATAAATAATAAAAAATAATAAATTCGCCAATTTTTGTTCAAAATAATAAATACTCAGAAACGGGCAATAAAATACCAGCAACATACAAAGTATTTTCATCAATATTGAGTGGAATGATAACAGCATTTTCAACAACTCCATTGGAAATCGCAAAAACAAGATTACAATCTCAATTAAACTTGAATAATCATCAATCAAAAAAGATATACAATGGAACATTGGACACAATTTATAAAATAGCAAAAAATGAAGGAATATCAAGCTTGTATAGAGGAATTACTCCGGCGATAATACAAATATTGCCCACAGCTGCAATGTAAACAATAAAATTAAAAAAAGATTAAGATAAACATCTTGAAAAATAAGCATTATTCGATTATATTTCTAATTTATTTTTTTATATTTATTTTATTTTTTCTGTGAAATTAAATTTATTATTTTTTATTCACTCCAAAAAAAAAAATCAAAAAAAAATACAGTTATTATCCAATGTACGGAGAAATCAAAGAATTGTTGGATAATTCAAACGAGAAATGGAAAAACAACATAAATCCGCTAATATCAGGATCCTTATCAAGAATCCTCGTAGCAACAACATTAGCACCAATAGAATACATTAGAACAAACATACAGTCAAGAAAAGTAGGACCAATACCTGACAAAATATTGGACTTGTCTCGATCCATCATACGAGCTCAAGGTATATGGGGATTATGGTCTGGTTTGACATCTACCCTCTACAGAGACGTCACTTTTTCTGCATTATATTGGGTTGGATTTGAAACAATAAGGTTTTTACTTTCGATTTTGGAAAAAAAAATAATTTTTAAATTCACATCAATTGTTTTCATTTTTCATTTTTCTTTTGATTAATAATAAATTTCTTTATTTTAAATTATATATTTTATTCTTCACATTTTTGAATAATAATATTTTATTCTATTTTATAAATTTTTTTTGATCAAATTTTTTATTTTAAATTAATTTATTTTCATTTTGTAATTTTTTGTTTATCCAATTTTTTTACGTTTTCAGATCTTTCTTGAATAAAAAATTTGATTCTGATGAACAAAATTTTTGGATCAACTTTTCTTCTGGTTACATTTCTGGAAGTTTGACTTGTGTTTTCACTCACCCATTTGATGTGATAAAAACTCAAAACCAAATGATAATAGAAAAACAAAATGTAAAAAAATATTTTAAAAATTTTTAAAATCTATTTTTAATTTAATTATTTATTTTAATTTCATTGTTATTTCATTTATTTTAATTTTTTATTTTTTTTTTTTCTTATAGAGAACTATCTTGGAATATTTAAAACTCATTTATGTTAGAGAGGGATTCAAAGGCCTTTTTGCTGGTTTAACTCCTAGAATCGTGAGAGTTGGTCCTGCTTGTGGTATCATGATTGCTTGTTATTTTTATATCACCAATTATTTCCACAACTTGAATTTGTAATTAATAAAAAAAAGGAAAATGTAGTTTGTACATAAAAGAGTAACAAAAAAAAAAAGTTTTTTTTTTTACTTTTCAAACCATTATTTATTGAATCAAAACGAATGGAGCACTCGATTAAAGGAATAAAATTAAAATTTTAATTAAATTTATTAAAAATAAAAAAAATGAATAAAATGAAAAACATTCCCAAAACTGTCAACTTTTTTTTGAGATGTTTGGTTGGTAAAAATGTAATTGTAGAATTAAGAAATGGAGATATGTTCAGCGGTATCCTCTCTTTCGCTGATAATAAAACAAAGTACCTTTAAAAAAACTTTCCTTTCTTTTTAATAACATTATAAAGTATATTACTTGAATCATCCAAAGAATTGAATAAAGAAGTGAGTATCATTCTCCCAATTGACAATTTCTTTTGATTATTTTCACTGATTTATTTGTTCAGGATGAATCTTTTTCTATGATGAGGTATATTAATGGTAAAAGAGTCCGATATGTACATTTACATCAAGATTTGGATCTCGATAAACAAGCCAAAAAATATGTAAGAAGAATTCTCTTTTTTTTTTGTTCCATCCCTTTCATTGTTTTTGCCATTTCAAGATTCAGTCAAGAATACAAATGAAGAAAAGAAATACAAGACCCAAAAGAGACATGAGAGCAAAAAATATATATGGAGATAAAAGCAAATAAAATTAAAAAAAAATTGTTGTTTTGTTCGACAAAGAATATAAGAGTATATCTTTCGATAATATTTTTTATAGCATAGAAACAATAGAATAAAGAATGTCATTCATATGGGCGAAGACAAATAATAAATCAAATAACAAAAATAAAGAAAAAATCAAGAAATCAAACAACATCACAAAGATATCAAACAATAACAAAGCAATAAAGAAAGATAATGGAAATAAGAATGTGAAATCTAATTTGATAGAAGAATCCACAAACAAAAGGAAGAGGGAGAACAATGTTGAGAAAGTAAAAGTAAAAGAAAGTAGTTCGGGACAAAAAAAGAAAAAGACAAAGAATAGAATAACAGAAGCAAAAGAAAAGTTGAGGGGATCAAAATTCAGATGGTTAAATGAAAAAATGTATACCACAACAGGAAATGGTAAGAAAAAATGAATATATAATGGATATCTAGCATATAATTGAAAAGGGATCACTATTTGTCCATATCTTTTGGATCTTTATTTATAAGTGAATATTTCTTTCAAAATTTAATTTTCCGCTTTTCTTTTCTTAGAATCATTGGACATGATAAAAGAAGAACCAGAATTATTCATGTTGTATCACGATGGATTTTCTTCCCAAGTCAAAAAATGGCCAGTCAATCCTGTGGATATCTTCATAAAGTGGATGAAAATGAAGCAGGATTTGATTTTTGCTGATTTTGGATGTGGGGATGCCAAAATCGCAAGATCCTATCCCAAAACTAAAGTTCACTCGTTCGATTTATATCCGCTTAATGAATATATCACCGTATCTGATAGTTCCAATGTTCCTTTGGAGGATAAATCTGTAGATGTTTCCATCTTTTCATTATCTTTGATGGGAATTAATTTTATTGATTTTATAAAAGAGGCACATCGAGTATTAAAAGTAGGGTAAGTGATTTAATTAGAAATATTTAAAAAAATCGATTGGAATCCATCAAAACCCTTACTATCATTTGAATATATCGATTATTTACAAATTTCTCTTTTTTTTTATTATTTTAATTTCTTAGTGGAAGATTATGGATTGCAGAAGTCGTATCTAGATTTGAGGGCAGATTTGATGATTTCATCGATTGCATGCGTTCTTTGGGCTTTGATAAAAAATATTTCAACGATGATAACAAGATGTTTGTTTTATTTAAGTTTGTGAAGAGTGATCGAATACCTGAGAAGAATGCCAATTTTGTTTTAAAAGCATGCAAATATAAAAAGAGATAAAAAAAAATAATTTTTTAAAAAAAAACCCGCCATAAAATAAATATTTATTTTTTTTCAACGATATTTAAAGTAATTACTGGAAAAACAAATCACCTCACATTTACCAACGATCAAATTAATTTATCAATAAATAAATTAAATTAAAAAAAATAGAAGAAATTAAAAAAAACTGTTTTTAAATAAAAAACAATAAAAAATATTATAGAAATGTTAACACCACCAAGAGTAAATCTTCCAAATAATCCAAGAGATTGTGGAGAAATCCAATTGATTTTGGGACCTATGTTTGCTGGAAAAACCACAGAAATGTTCAGAAGAATTAAAAGATATACTGCAGCAAATAAACATTGTGTCATCATAAAGTATTCTTCTGATACCCGTTATAGCTTGGAGCATGCATCTTCTCATGATAAAGAAATGTTACATGCTATTCCAACATCCAAATTATCAGATCTGAATTTTGAGGATTTATCACAATATGATGTTATTGGAATTGATGTAAGAAAAATCAAGAAATAAATATAATTTTTTAAATAATAACGGTATTAATAAATTATAAGAATAAATTCAAATTTAAATATAAATTTTCAACGGAAAACAAATTATAAAAATGTTTCAATCAAAATAGGAAGGACAATTTTATCCAGATTTGGTTGAATTTGTGGATTGTATGGCGGATCAAGGAAAAATCGTAATTATCTCTGCATTAGATGGAGATTTCAGAAGAAAGCCATTTGGAAGAATCTTGGAATTGATACCAAAAGCAGAAAAAGTTACAAAACTAAGTGCAGTATGTTGTCTCTGCTACGCAGATGCAGGATTCACTAAAAGATTGTCCAACGAAAAAGAAGTTACCGTCATTGGTGGAAGTGACAAATACATCGCTGTTTGCAGAGCTTGCTATGATTCCCCTGTTGAATTGTTTAAGAGTCCTTCTAAACTTTGTGGATTTAATCAAGCTATTGAGCGATTGGAATCTCTTAAAGTCTTGCCCAAGAACTAGAAAAAAAAAAAAGTAATTTTTTCAAAATGTAATTGCCCATTAATTTTGAGTAATCATTAAAAAAAATTTGTTAAATAAATTATTGGTTTTTTTTTTTTAATCATTTTTTGTATAATTTAATTGAACTTTGATATCTTTTAGTTCCGAATCAAAATACCACGTTTCATCATCGTGATATATTACATTTTCTTTTTGATACTTTCTTTCCACGTAATGGAAACAACAAGCTTGTTTAGAACAACATCCCTTGCCCAGTTGGTGATTAAAAGCTTTTTCTATGTACCTTCAATTAAAAAGAAATGATAAATAAAAAGAAAAAAAAAAAGAAAAGAAATTGAATTAAATACCAATCAGCATTCCTGGTACCTCTCATCGCTCTTGGATTAAATACCTTTATTTTTTTTTGAAGAAATTATTTAACAAAAAGAAATTTTTAAAAAGAAAATCAGATCATTTACCATGAATAACTCTTTATTATTTTCGTCTCTGGTATAAGTAGGAAATATACCAATTTTTGATAAACATTCAGAAAGAGATAAGTCTTCATTTTTACTTTTTTGAAAAGCTTCTAAGCTGCACTTTTCAATCTCCCTTGATTCAAACTCCTTGTACATTTTTTCAAGGGATGAATAACTTAGAGTGAAAGATGCTCCAGCAACAAAATGAACAGTTTCTGATTTGAAAGATCTTCCTATCAAATGAGGAATGTTTCTTTTATAAAAAAATAAAAATTAAAAATTAAAAATCAAAAATTAAATAATTTAAAAAATATATAAATAAATAAAAAAAAAATGACGGTTTGAAATTCTTCAGGTATTCAAGATAATTTGTCATTATCATGTATGTATCAAGATCTGCCTTTAGAAAAAAGGAATTCTTATCCTCTTTGTGATATTCGTACATTTTCTTCCAACTATGAAACATCTTCAATGGCAAATCGTTGTATTCCTCCATTCTGGATAAATTCATCTCTTTTGATATATTAATTGCATTCATCGTATCATTATCAAAATCACCAAAAAAATATAGTCTTGTGCAAAATTTTCCCCATCCTTCTTTTATTGATATCATTGTATCTATATCTTTTTTTAAACTTGGTATTAAACAATATAGATTGTATGGAATATCTTTCTCTATCATGGTCTTATTCGCTTCATTTTCATCCGTTTGGTACTTTATATACTCATTTTTATTTAGAATGAAAATTAAACATACAATGAAGATAGATAGTATTATCACTATCTTCCTCATGATGGAAAGTGGCATTTGGGAAATATAAATCCAATCAATTTTTTTTTTTTTTTTTTTTATTTATTATTTATTATTTATTATTTTAATAAAAAAAAAACAAAAAATTTAAATAATAAAAATACTTTTATTTACAAAATTTGTTTCTTTCAATTGAAAAATATATCATCAAAATGCTCCTCTTGAAAAGGAATGAAAAAGGGGTCTTCATTTCCAAAGCTACTAAAAGAAATTGAAGTTTCCAAAAAATTCTTATTTTCAATTTCTTGATTGTAAGATTCGTTTTCGAAAACGCAAGAAGATCTTTCTTGTTGAAAAGATAAAGAAAGAAAATCATCTACTTCTTGTTTTGGTGGCTCTTCAAAGCAAAATTCCTCAAAATTTGCATTTTTCTTGAAATCAATCTCATTAATTTGGGATTCTAATTCATTTGGAAGAGATGGGGTATTGATTATTTGAGTTAATGGTTCAAATTTAAGATCAAATGAAGGTTGAAAATTTTGTTGTTTAATTTCTGGGAGAGGTAGAGGTGATGATATTACAATATTTTTTTCTTCTTTCTTTTTGGTAGATTTTTTGTTGACAGGAGCTTTTTTTGTGTTTCTAACTCGTTTTGCATTATTTTTTTCGAATTTGATGTTTCCCAAATCCAAGACTGTTTCAAAATCAAGAGGAGCTTTGTATTTTTGATAGAGAAATGAGTAGGTTCCAGTCAAAACTGTTGTCAATTTTACAAATGTGTTTTTTTTGTTTGGATTGAGATGTACTTTGTATTTGTCACCCAAGATTTCAAGAATTGGTTTTTGATAAACAACCATTCTATCAGATGGACTATTTCTTTCAAGATTTTGGTATTTCTTACGGATATCATATTTTATTGCTGTTCCATTTGATTGTTCTTCGGCAAAATTTCTCAAATCATAAAGTGATACAAATTTCTCTCTAATTATTTAAATGAAAAAGGTTGATAAGATATTTAGAGAAAGAAAATGTTTGAAAATTTTTTTTACCCCCAAATTTTAAAAATTGGGATAAAACTTCCTATTTCTCTTTTTCTTGTTTGTTTTCTTGATTTGTTGGTATTGTTTTCGTTTTTTCTTTTTTTGTTGTTAAAGTCACTCATTTTTCAACTTTTTTTGTTTGTTTAATTTGGTTTGTTTTTTTTTTTTTTTCTTTTCTTTTTTTTTTTACTATTTTTTTTTTAATTATCATAGTTTCAGAGAAAAAAAGATTTTTATATATCAAAGTTTCACAGAATTTAAAATAATTTCAAAATGAAAATATTCCAATCCAGTTAGTTTTTCAAATTCAAAATGAGAATATCTAAAAAATTAATGAAAATATAAATAATTTAAATTTTTAAACTAAGTTTAAGAGAAAAATTATTTCTCAAAAAAAATATTATTCGAACTCACCAAGATAATTCAATCTATCAATCAATGGATATTAAATAAAATTTAATTATTCACAAATAAATCAATTAATTATTTGAAACTCTAAGCATGTTTTCTTCCTCCATTTATTAATTTAAAATATAATTCAAATTTCTTTTTATAAAATCTAATCTACAAAAGATATCACTCTCCAATTTTATGATAGCCTTTTTGTTGTCTTGCGTCATCGATAGCACCAAACAAAGATCCTCCAAAGAATAGTACAGAACCAATGATCCAACAAGTGATGAATCCCTTCAATTTTAATTCAGATAGAACTGGATTTAAGGTTATTATAAAAAAAATTAAAAAAATTTGATTTTTTTTTTTTTTTGTAAAAAATTACTCCCTCCTAATAGATAAAGTGATGATCCAAAGAGATATTGAATCAATCCGATGATTTTGAAATGATTTGATGTTCCAATCAATCTGAGAAGCAATATATTTCCTATCATATAAGAAACACTGCCAAATCTGAAAACCCAAACACCTATAAATAATAAATCATGAGAAGGATAATGTTTAAATTGAATAATCCTTTATATAATCCATCTTCTCTACGAAATCTATTAAAAACAAATATTTTTTTTTTTTTTACCTGCAGATGCTTCATGTAGACTTGGCAAGAATAATACACTTCCCAATAGAAATAAAAAACCCCCTATCAAAAAAGCAATGGTGATGATCCATATCATTGCCAAATCTTTTTCGATTTTCCCATCTCTGGCTTGTTGATAGGTCTGCATCAGATCATAAATGGCACCCAATGTCAAAAAAGAACAGGCAATGATAAAGAACAAGGTAGAATCGAACAAGTATTTTGGAAATAATAGCAATATACTCGCAGGATTTAATATAAAACATCCTATCAGATATCCAACAAGAGATAATTTGATCATTTTATTTTTCAATTTCTTTTCAAAAAAAAAAAAAAAAAAAAAAGAGGATCAAATTTTATTTTATTTTATTTTTATTATAAAGAAAAAGAAAAAGAAAATTCAAAAAAATCTATTTTTGTTTGTGAAACAAAAAAAAAAAACAAAAAACTTTAATGAAACATAAAATACAAATAAATAACAGACATTACAAATTAAGGAATCTCCACTTAATTGATGTCATATAACTTGTTTAATTCGTTGGAGGAGGGAATCTTTATTTTCTCATCTTCGGAAATGGGAGGAATATCAAAGTTAAAGGAAATAAAGGATTCATTGTTGTAATCACACTTTACCTGTTGTTCAAACACTTCATAGAAAGAGAGATCAGAGTGCACTTGAGAACTTTTTTGAATGCTACTTTGATAAATAGGAGGAGATTCCAGAACGATGTTAGGAGAATTATTTATTTGTGTTGGCTCATTGTTTGAAGTTTTATTTATGTTTATTTTTTTGTGGAATAGAAAACAGTTGTGATTATTGTTATTGATGGCAGTGTAATTATTTTGATTTATGTTTTTGTTGATGTTATTAATGTTTTCAACTTGATTATTCATATTTGATGTGACCATTTTATTTGGGCTGATGCTGTAATTCATACCTTTGTTTTGTTGTGGTTTCATGCTTGTAAAATTTTCCAATATTTGTGCAGATTTACCAAAAGTTACTTTGTTGTAATATGCAAGTCTATTCCCTCTCTTTTTTACGCTTGTTTCTGTTTTTTTGACTTTTTTGACAGCGGGTGTTTTTTTTGGAGGAATTGACTTGACATTCTCTGTTGTGATTGTTTCTTTATTTCTAATTACAGGTACAGATTCCCCTAAATCAATCAATATTTCTTTATCAATAGGAATTTTATGTAAATCAACGAGATATTTAAATTCCCCTTTCAACACTTGATCCAATTTTAAAAAATTATTCTTCTTGTTTGGATTAATGTGTATCTTCAACATTTTGTCCATTCTGGAAAGTATTTCCTTCTGTTCTATCACCCATCTTTCTGATGGTGAATTTCTTTCTAGATTTTGGAATTTCTTTCTCAATTCATATTTCAATCCTGCACCACTTGGTAGTTCATCAAGAAAATTTCTTATATCGTAAACAGAGAGAAAGAGTATTCTTTTTTTTTTTTTTTTGATGAAAAATATGTTAAAAATCATTTTTAAAATGATTTTGTTTGGAAAATAATTTTTCTTACTGATTTATTTTGAATATAGGTATTTTAGTTCCTTTTGCTTTCTTTCTTGTTTCTTTTCTAGGTTTTATTAATTCTGTTTCCTTTTTCTTTTTAATTTGAGTTTGTATTTTCATTTGCTTTGTTTCCATTTCAACACAAAAATCAAAATTTTGTAAGAAAAAGAAGAATGGTCAAATTTTATTGTTTTGATTCTTTTTTATTATTTTTTAAATTTTCATTTTTCAAGATCATGATATTTTTTTTTAATTTTAAAATTTTATATGCACAAAGTTTCTCTGAATGAATTTTTCTCTTAAACTTTGCTCTTTACATATTTTATTTTTCATTTTTGAACGACAAAGTTTCTCTGAAAAAAAATGAATTTTTTTAATAATAAATTAAAAAAAAAAAAATAATAAAAAAATATATAAAAACAACCAAATAAAATTAAAGTGAATACAACTTTTTAAAAACAACGAGATGAAACATCTCAAAAAATCAATTTAATTCAAAATGAATTCACATTTCTATCAAATTGTCAAAAGAAACAAAATATTTTTTATTTTTTCAAAAATTTTTTATTTTCCCCTTGGTTCTAGTTCAAGAGAAACTTTATAATTTTTTTCTTCCAAGTATTTTGAAGGAGAATAAGTTCGAAAGTAGAAAAGAGATTGGAGATGTTGAATGAGAGAATCACATCTGTATTCTTTGAGATCGAGTATGTTCTTGTTATCGTAGAGAAACTTGAAACAGTTGTTCATGAGTTCTAATTTACCAATATTCAATTTTTTCTCAACATAGCTGTTGTTTCCATCAACAATAAAGCTATAATCTATTCAAAAAAAAAAAAAAGATGTTTAATATTTGCAAAAAATGTTGGAAAAAAAAATAGTTTGATCTTATTTTTATTAATTCTTTGTTTTGAATTTTGATGATATTAAATTTTGAATATTTTTTGTTTTAAAATTATTTTATTTAATAGTTTTTTATTTTTTATTTTTTATTTTTTATTTTTTTATTTTATTTAATAGTTTTTTATTTTTTATTTTTTATTTTTTATTTTTTACTTTTTATTTTTTATTTAAAGAAAATTTTTATTTTCAAGAATTTTTTATTTTTTAAATGTCATTTTTTATTTTATATTTTTTTTTCATAGATGTCATTTTTTATTTTTTATAATTGAATTTAGAATAATTAGATTTTTACCAACTAAAGGCATTCCCAAGTATGGCACAGAATGAGGATTGCTTTGGATGTAAACTCTGAGAGATTTGTAAGAATGATTTACGCTGGTAATTTCTTTCACTTCTTCCAACAATTTCATGGTTTTCTTGTTGATTTTCGCCCATGTATGTTTTAGCCTCATTATTGAAGTACTGAAAAAAAATATTTAATTTTTAAAATAATGATAAAAAAAAAATATTAAATTAATAATAAAAAAAAATTTTAATTTTAAAAATAAAAAATATTATATTATAAATAAAAAATAAATAATAATAAATAAAAAATAAAAAATAAAAAATAAAATTAAAAATTAAAAATTAAAAAAAAACAAAAATTTTTTAAAATTTGCCTGTTCAACGAAGCAACAATGGTCATTGCAGTATTCATGTCGGCAAGCAAGAAGGAGTTGTAAGAAAGTTTGATCCAAAACTCCATGGTCTCTACTCTCTCCTCAATTGTTTTTTTCAAAATGCTGGACATGATAAAATGTGATAAAGAGTTGAACCCGTCAATACACTTTATAATTCCGCTGCAGAATAATTCTCTGTCTTGTAAATTGAACAAAAAATAAAATTAAATGAATAAAATAAATAAAACAAATTAAAAATTAAATAAATTAAATAAATTAAATAAATTAAATAAATTAAATAAATTAAATAAATTAAATAAATTAAATAAAT